>VCRD01002892.1:56413-74267 GCA_006783055.1 Trinorchestia longiramus | reverse complement strand
GCTGCCTTCTTTTTGAGATTAATTCATTTGTGTTATGTTCTCTCTATCCTTTGTGTTATGTTCTCTCCATCCTTTGTGTTATGTTGTCTCCGTCCTTTGTGTTATGTTCTCTCCATCCTTTGTGTTATGTTCTCTCCATCCTTTGTGTTATGTTCTCTCGATCCTTTGTGTTATGTTCTCTCGATCCTTTGTGTTATGTTCTCTCTATCCTTTGTGTTATGTTGTCTCCATCCTTTGTGTTATGTTGTCTCCGTCCTTTGTGTTATGTTCTCTCCGTCTTTTGTGTTATGTTCTCTCCATCTTTTGTGTTATGTTCTCTCCATCTTTTGTGTTATGTTCTCTCCATCCTTTGTGTTATGTTCTCTCCATCCTTTGTGTTATGTTCTCTCCATCCTTTGTGTTATGTTCTCTCCATCCTTTGTGTTATGTTCTCTCCATCCTTTGTGTTATGGTCTCTCCATCCTTTGTGTTTTGGTCTCTCCATCCTTTGTGTTATGTTCTCTCCATCTTTTGTGTTATGTTCTCTCCATCTTTTGTGTTATGTTTTCTCCAACCTTTGCGTTATGTTCTCTCCATCCTTTGCGTTATGGTCTCTCCATCATTTATAGCCTCGTCACTTTTCCCCATTTCTTTCTTTTCAAATTTGTTCGTATTTTTCAGTCTTTTTACTTCACTGTAGTGCACTCATTCTATTTCTTTTTAACTAACGACGAACTTTTATGTTTCTGATTTACTAACATGTTTTTTGCCTTTTATTTATTTTTCATCGTCTATTTTTATCCTTTGATCACTGGTTATTCATTTCATTTTCTTTATTTTTCCCACATACTTAATGGGATGATACTTTGTTTTCTTCATGCAATCGGTTTCGCCTAATGGGACCATCGGTTATTTTACCAGCCGCTTAATCCTTTCACCCCGGATGGCACACATAAATATACTCCGGGGTGAAAAGGTTAAAGCTCCCAATTCTGCTGAAACGGAATCAAACGCCATGTTTTGCATACAAAGCAACTTCCTTTATTCTGACCAACGTCCCGCTTATACAGACCAATGGACTATCATTAATCTGATAGTTATGGAACATTAAAGGTAAAGTAGCAGTTAAATCGTTGATGCCAATTCATATTAAATGAGATATATAAGTAAAGTGTGTAAGTCTATGCTTAAATTTACTAATTTCAAGAATGTTAATTTTCCTTTCATTAGGTGGCGTTAGTGTGATTCAGCGCCTCGACTTTGAAGGGAGAAATGTATGTCTATATGATTCCTGAATATTATTTAAATTTGCCAATTCACCCTTATAATGAAAAAAAAATAAAATAATTGACAATAGCCGAGAAAGTAAGCATATTGGATAAAATCAAGAGTTATAAACCAAGAGCATCTACTCGTCAACTGGCAGAAATCTTAGGAGTTCCAGAATCAACACTTGTGAATTTATTACGAAAGGAAGGTCAACTACGCTTTGATTTAAGACAATCTAAGACTCCGATTAAAAGGAAACGTAAAGGTTGAATGCTAAAATGGACCAGTCTCTACAAACCTGGTTTCAAATCGCAGTAAAAAGAGGTGTGCGAATGACTTCCATTACTATAAGAAAAGGCAGAACATTTTGCAAAAGATTTGAACTGTAGATTTTAAAGCCACAGGTGGAAGGTTGTTTCGCTGGAAAGTATGTGAATCAATCAAATTTAAACATCCTAGGGAGAGAAAGCTAGTGCTGATCTCAAACTAGATAAAGGTTATAAATTAACAGAATTATCTAAATTACTGAACGAACATTCTTTTGCCGATATTTACAACGCAAATGAAACCGGGTTGTATTACAGAGCCATGCCTGATAGATCCTTGGTTTTCATAAATGAAAATTTTACTTGTTCAAAGAAAGCTGTGGACTGCATTAGTGTTATATTGTGTAAACATGCCTGAGGCTGATGAAAGAAAACTGTTTGTAATTGGCAAATCTGCTAGGCGGCGTTAATTTGTGTTCAATTCTAAATATTAAATTTGTTCTAATTGTGGAATGTTTACTGCTGTTGGGATAGTAACAAACAGTAAAAGAGTTACCACTAAATAAGTTACTTACTTACAATTTCAGCTAAAGTTGTTAACTTGGTTTTATAGCGACCAAAATCGTAGGTCCAGACATGGACAAATTATGTAGAATCGACTGTATTATTACGAAATTCTCCCTGTAACTGATTTACCTTCATGGCTCACGTAGCATGTTCAATTCTGTTGATATTGTGACTCATGTGGTATGTTCAAATTTGTTTATTTTCTCAAATTGTTTGGGTCGTAATCACGACCTTTGTTTCTCACTTCATTTTCTATCTTGATTTACAGTACGTTTTTGCAATTTTTGCTTTATTTTTATCAACGACTTTCCTTTGGTGTTTGTTTCAGTTCATCAATATTCTTCTGTTTTCTTGCAGGCAACACGCGCACAGTTTTCTTGCGGGCAACACGCGTCACAGTTTTCTTGCTGGCAACACGCACACAGTTTTCTTGCGGGCAACACGCTCATAGTTTTCGAAATTTAATCGTTTCTGGAACGTACGGATATAGAGTTAATTCTTTACACAGAGCGCTAGAATTTTGCGCTATTGTTTCCACGAGGCGGTTTCATCGTACTTGTTTTCATTTGTGATGCAGAACTGGGAGGTGAGAAGTGGGACCTGGAGCTCATGTCGACGATTTCTTGTATTGAGTGCGAGGACATCTTTATCCCCCCGATCAATTTATGACGACATTTTTATAAGTTATATTGAATGAATTACTGGACGGGCAGGCTGTGTGGAACGCTGCTGCATTCAGGTTCATGTGCCACCATGGAAAACTTGTGTATATTTAGCGCTCCTGCTTCTGCGTTACTGGACGCGTTTTCCAGCGTTTGAATTACTGGAATGTGTTTACGAGTGAAGTAGTGTGCATTTCGAAAGTGATCCTAATTTCAGGAATCCCCAAAGATTTTTGAGCTATTTTGTGTTCAACTGTGACGTGCAATTTAAATACAAATGAATAATTAGTATATATGTATATTATTTTGCATGGTTCTTATTGCTTGTTGTACAATACCTCATGCGTTCTATGATGCCAGCGAGCTGACCGTCTACCTGTAAGCCCTACATTTGCACGTAGAAAAAACAATCTAGTTTTTGTTTCTCTCTACTGGGGGACGAGTTGTTGATTAATTGAAAATTTTTTAGCATCTTGAATTGAAAATAAGTATTACATTATTTTGCTGAGTCGAACAACGATGAATTCTTAAACTGGAAAATGTAAAGAAACACAGAAATTTTAGTTTAGTTTCTAGAGTTGGAAGGAAACGGATTTTATTTTTACGGGATTCCTTAGTAAGACTGAGTCCGGGAAATGTTTGTTCCATCAAAGTTCACAGCCGTATGCAAGTTGCATGGAGGAAATTGGTAAATGTTGAATCGCTTTTATAGGTCGTCACACTGCAAAGGCCTGACAACAAATTGGAGGCGGGTCTGGCGCAGACGTCCGGTGGTGACGGTAACTGTAAGGAGCTGCAGCGAGAGCGCTGGCCTTCATTTCTTCGCGTCGTATTATTTTGAGCGTATTTTTTATTATTTACTGTGTATTTTTCGTAAGTTTTCTCTTTTAAAAGCTTCAATGACCTGTTAAGTTATCAGTTTTGGAAAATGATCTTCACTTTCATGCTCATTCTCTATGAAATAAACACGATATTTTTATTTTTACATTGACGGTATAGGAAGCTGGACAAAACTATTTGGTAAGTCATATATGAGTAATTTATTGAAATAAATCTATTTATTATAATTGTTGTTCTATTCTCTACTGGATAGTTCTGTCACGCGTGCTGTTTACTATCCACAGAGAAGTTCAAAAAGTTGATGTTTAGTCTTCTCAACTCGTCATATAATGGCAAGAAAACTTCATCAGATGTTCGATTTATATCTTTTATCTCTAACATTTGCGATTGTTGGTTGAGAACACAACACTACAGATGTATGTTAAAGTTCCTCCAAGTCCAAGCCCTGTTCATGCCTGAGCTGTGCAAGTGAAATTCCAGTCGTCTCGTAAGATCTTGATTTTTAATACGTTCGTGAGGACGCTTTCGTTGTCTACAGTGTGATAATTGAAGGTGTCACATGCTGCTCCTTCTTTTAATAAATAACATCGACGCATTTCATAATCTACGGCAAATGTATTGGTGAGAAATTGAACATGAAAAATTTACACGAAACTGCGACGTGCGCATGAGTCTCTGGTTTCTTGTTATGAAGAAATAGGCACCGTCTCCAGATGTTGTTTGTAGTGCTCTCTCCTCACTAGCACTTGAGTGAGTGCTTCTGTTCACGCTTCCACTTATCCAACTGCGAACTCATGAAGCCTTGACGGTGTAAGTTATCTTTTTTCTTGCATCCTTTCTAAGTTGAGACATTCCTTTACTTATACTTATTGCTGTACAGTGATGTCTTACAAGGTAACATTTTCTGAGAGCTAGATAACTCTCAGCAGTCATGCAACTCAACACTCAGCAGCCACGCAACTCAACACTCAGCAGCCACGCAACTCGACACTCAGCAGCCACGCAACTCGACACTCNAGGGGGAGGTTGGAAGGTGATGAAGATGGGGGAAAAATGAGGAGAAATGAGGAGAGAAGAGGAGATGAGTGGGAGGGGGGAGGAAGAAATGGAGAGGGGGATAGGAGGAAAATTGAAGGAGATTGGGTGAAAATTGGGGGGTGAGGAGGGCACGGAGGGAAAAGAGGGAAAGTAAGAAGAGGAGCGAGCCTTTTAATTTAACCATGTCACTACAACTCTATTATGCAGTCTGTTTTACCAACCTCTGATGGGCAATAAAAAAGGCAAATTTACATAACATAATAATTTTATTACCAAAAATACTGTAGGGTCTCATTTATTAACAGAATATCAAAAATGAATGCAGTTCGGTTACCGAAGATAAGGGAATTGAGTATGGCCGCTACGATTGATGCTCCCGCCAAATGTGAGTTACGAAGTGTAATCCGTTTTCTGCAAGTAGAAAGACGTAGTGCTGCTGAAAACTATCACAGAGTGAGCAAAGTGTACGGTGACAACTTTATGTGTGAGAGCAGTGTACGGAAATGGTATATAATATTCAAAGAATGGCGGACCGACCTACATGAAGAACGTGAACGAGGGCCCAGCCTGTCGTTACTGTAGGCTTTGTTCAGCGTGTTGATCAGGTAGTCAACATCACATGAAGATTTAGTGTCTATGAACTTTCAGAAGAATTTCCACACATTTCAAGGTCTGCTTTGTACACAATCGTACGAGATACCGGAAACTATGTGCCCGTTGGGTCTGGGCCCGTTGTGCCCGTCAAAACGTCTCTCTCCTCACTGGCGGCTAACTTCTTTGCAGAAGACATTGAGAAGTTTGTATCACGATGTAACAAATGCCTCAACCGCGATTACGTAGAGAAATAAGTAAAACTCTGCAGTACATTTGGTAATAAAATAATTATGTTATGTACACTTGCCTTTTCTTTATAACCCATCAGAGGTGGAAAAAAACGTCATAATATAAGACAAGTAATATAACCACGCATACCGTGCGAGGAATTTAACAGAGATGTGTTCTGGTGCAGCACGAAGCACACGTAACCAGAGCCAAAAAGTTCCCAAAATGACGTAAATGGAAGTTCCGAGTATACTGTAGTGAATTGCATAGCTCCACTACAAACGAGTACCGCGAGAGGCTAGCTTTCATCAACCAATGAACAAACATGACAAAAGAAGTGAATCCAGCGATGAGGCTAGGTCCCGTTACGACAAGAAGCACGGTCACGCTCAGGAAGCAGAGCCCAGCTAACCGCCCTATGTAACGAGGCTGCTACGCTCTGCGACACGGACTCTCTACCAAGCACTTTCAAAGTCAACATTTCAACCAAGAACTCTCATCAGCTGAACAACTCAACTTACAGCCAACAGCAGAGCAAACGAAATAGAAACCACCCATCCTGTCTGCGGACAGGATGGCGCTCAAATAACCCACGCATTAACTAGTGCACGTGCTCCAACTATACGTCACGGCGCCCTGCCAGCAATGCGTGCGCGTTGAAGAAAGAAGAAGCAACAAGTAATATACTATTCAAATGTCTAAATACAAGCTATTAAATTCATCCTGCCTTTAATTGCCTTTTCCCCCATTGGGTTCCTCGACGGTCTTTTACTCCCTCAGGCGCTCACTCCGAGTAAGATAAAGATATTCAATGTCTGCTCGGAGATAGATGTCTGAGAGTTGGGACTGAAGAGTGATTATGAGAGTGATCACTATATAACAAGTATAAGCACTTCCACAAATTTTAATTAGAATATTTAATTATTTTTGAAGACCTTACTTCGCTGGGCCACATTAAAACTTCAGGGAGACAGTCAGAGTCCTGAAGACAGAAATACGAGTGATCTTGTCCGACAAACAAGTCTCAAGAGACATGCACAGAGTGCCTCATGCCACTGTTACGACTGACATCAATTCAACAGCCAAGTCAGGACCTACACCTGTGCACTCAGCGCCCAGTTCTGGCGAGAACAATTCAAAACACGAGTCAAGTTTTACTGCACATTCAATCGGAAAGTTAGCCACTGGAGATCTGGAAGGCCATCGAAGCCACCGCAAATAAAACTTTTCCCCAGAAAAGTTTCGCGGCAGAAAAACAACACCTGAAACCCTAAGAAAATACGGCACTTCGAAAAAGAGACTCAAGCTCACGGAGGACAAAGTTTTCGAGTCAAAAAGATTGCGGTCAAAAGGAAGTTGGACGAGCGGCGTGGATAGGAAACAAAGACGACTGCTGGGCGCTCAAGACTCGGTGCAGTGCAGAGCAGCAAAGAGGAAACTTCTACACA
Organism: Trinorchestia longiramus; assembly: GCA_006783055.1. Taxonomy (NCBI): domain Eukaryota; kingdom Metazoa; phylum Arthropoda; class Malacostraca; order Amphipoda; family Talitridae; genus Trinorchestia; species Trinorchestia longiramus. Next base: position 67,376 of record VCRD01002892.1, on the reverse strand, counting down.
GAGTAAGACGAGCTTTATTTAACCGAGTTATGTACACTGAATTGTGAACAAAAACAAACTATGAACAGAGACTGGTTCCACTCATTCTCGTGCTGGAACTTATTCATTGGAAAGCTTGAAGTTTATTACTTTTATTGCGAGTCTGGATACGGCTCAAGCCTGACGACTAAAATCTTACATCCAGTAAAATTCTCTATTACTTCCAAGTGACGGGCGCGTAAGAGCAGATACCAGAGTGTGGCGTGTAACAGCGTTACACCTACGTCCCTACTGGAGTACAGGTCCCAGTCGTTAGTAGGTCCCTACTGGAGTACAGGTCCCAGTCGTTAGTAGGTCCCTACTGGAGTATAGGTCCCAGTCGTTAGTAGGTCCCTACTGGAGTACAGGTCCCAGTCGTTAGTTGTAATTGATTTACTAGGTCGATTCCTAAATAACTTCCATTTTATGATCTTTAATTCAACGTATAATACAAACTAAATTAACAAGTTTTAATCAATCGTATACTCACCATTATTTTCAATGGCCTTTTCCTATTTACCAATAACCTTTTTAATGTCATCCGAAGAACATGAAGCTTGTTTCGATTCAAAAAACTTTGAATGTACTACTTCATTTGATTGTCTTCAGTAAATTTTTTGCGTTGAAGAGCATTCGGTAAAGGTCTCAAGAAGTGAAAATCACTCGGGGTGAAGTCAGGGAAATATGGTGGATGGGGTAGTACAGACCAGCCGAATTGCAAAGATTTTTCTTGCGCCACTTTTGGAGCATGTGGTCATGCGTTGTCATGAAAAAGGATGACCGTTTTTCTGTTGACAAGTTACAGACGTTAATTTGCTAACCTTGCCCATCTTTTCTAAATGGTAGCATATGGTGGGCTGTGAGGTATTGAGTTCTTTCGCTAATTTACAAGTGCTTAGACGAGGATCATTCTCCACTAACGTTCTTAAAGCATCTTCATCGATGTCTGATGGGCGCCCAGGCCTAGGCTTATCTTCCAAGCTCATATCACCAGAACCAAATTTTGTAAACAAATTTCTTACTTGTCCATCTGTTATGACATCCTGGCCGTAAATGCTGCATATTTTTCTCGCTGTCTCTGCTGCGTCATTTTCCTGTTTAAACTGTTACAACATCACATGTCGAATATGTAAATGTAGGTCTTCCATCTCAAGGGTTATTTTTTGTAATTTTACTGCAATGCAAGTGATAAAATGGCTCTGAAAGAATGGAAAGAGAATTTTTACTTAAATTTAAACTAGTAAACCAAAATATGAGCGTTTTAAATGGACAAAAAGCACTTCTAATTTACATCAAAAATATTGAAAAATATTTATAAATCGGCCTAATAGGTATTTGCCGTTGCCTCGACATTTTACGCCACAGAAGGTCAAATTTTATCCCACAAAAATGTGTGTACACTCAATTATCAGATGATTCAGTTTTGAAATAGGTAAATAACATAAAAATGACTGGTTATTAGCTTGGAAAAAGAAGGAAGTTAGATGAACGTATGGCCCTATGCTGCACACCACCATCACCACTGCAACACTAACATTAATTGTAAATTATCTCAGCATCCGGAGTTACTTCTATTGTGAATTTTTGCTCGCCCATTAAATGTCAACACCCCAGAACCCAATCAGGAAATACTAGAGTGATATAAGTAGAAAAAACAAAAAGACAATATTAGTCAGTACGAAGCACGGCAAAAGACTCAAGTCAACGTTATCAGAAATGCATTAAGCTTTGAGCTCAAGACTCGTAGGAGCGTGAAGCAAGCCTTAATACTGCCAGAGAGCATGGAACCAAGAACTCAAGAATTTAATGAACCGAGAGAGTATAGGAGACACTCGTGTAGAAAGTCGGCTGCACACAACGTCGGTTTTCGCCACGAGCGAGAATGAAGGTCTATCTTGCTACTAACCTAGACTTACACTAACCTCTTGCAGCAAGTGTTGCTGATTTAGGACTAACAAAGGTTACCCCTATGGAGAGTTAATTCCAAGTAAGGCAGAATGAAAAGGACACCATCATCATACACCTCCCTGCTTCCGCTGAGGAAAACTCAAAACTTATACCGTTGCCTCGCCAGTGCCAAGTCTCCCATGATGCACTGAACAAGTTTCCCCTCCAGCGCAGCCCCGTCTTCCAAACTCACACGAATACTATTCAGTTTCCTGCAGGGAAGGTATTTTCTCATTTATCTTATAAAACTATTCACATTTTTTCCAGACAATTAACGTAAACAAGAACGATTCCACGTATAAACAAACGCACACGACTACCTTTCCAATTAACGATTGATGAACATGAATATAAATCAAAGGACGAGCTCCTCAAACTAATGGAGTCTGACTTGTTGATGCGTAGAGCATCGCTGCTGCAGGCACATCGCTGCTGCAGGCACATCGCTGCTGCAGGCACATCGCTGCTGCAGGCACATCGCTGCTGCAGGCACATCGCTGCTGCAGGCACATCGCTGCTGCAGGCACATCGCTGCTGCAGGCACATCGCTGCTGCAGGCACATCGCTGCTGCAGGAACATCGCTGCTGCAGGAACATCGCTGCTGCAGGAACATCGCTGCTGCAGGAACATCGCTGCTGCAGGAACATCGCTGCTGGAGCTCAGTGACGAACTGTCAACTGGCAAAAAGATATTAAGTCCATTTGGCAGGAACGCGACAAGCAACCACTGATGAAGTTCAATAATTTTCTCAATAAATAAGTTGAAAGAGCCATAACAAAAACACGTGAGATACAACAAAAAGTGTTTATTACGCCACAAAATCAGACGTTATTAATTATATGTTGAAAATGTTCGCTGAATCTCATGATCGTACACAGTCAGAGCGCCAGTACACAGTCACAGTGCCAGTACACAGTCACAGCGCCAGTACACAGTCACAGCGCCAGTACACAGTCACAGCGCCAGTACACAGTCACAGCGCCAGTACACAGTCAGAGTGCCAGTACACAGTCAGAGTGCCAGTACACAGTCAGAGTGCCAGTACACAGTCAGAGTGCCAGTACACAGTCAGAGTGCCAGTACACAGTCAGAGTGCCAGTACACAGTCAGAGTGACAATCTCCTGTAGGATTGATCACGGTCAGGCGACACAGAGCTCCAGTTCGGCGGTAGGCAGCAGTTTACTGCGGCACTGGAACACGGGTGTACTACACAATCTGCCATGCCAGTAACATATAAATAATAGATTTTCAAACCAAATTCAGATGCAAGATCTAAAAGTTATGCACAAAATTACTACACGGGATAAAAATCTTGATTTTCTGGTGCATATTTATTCACCGTATACCTGTACATGCACGTAATGCAGTTGAAAAAGAGCTTTCGTTGCTAACAGTATGTGACGAGTTCTGTGATGTCAACAGCACACCTGAAGCACTCGCAGCCCCGCACATGTGCGTGACGCACGAGTGTGTGTAGACACGTACACGCACAGAGCAGCATGTAGCAGCACCAGCAATGTCATTGCCTGGTAGATGGTCAACAAGCAGTACCAGCAATGTCATTGCTTCGTAGGCTGTATACAGGGACATGGATAGACAAGGTAAGGCGATGTAGACAGAGACATGGATGGTTAGACAAGGTAAGGCGATGTAGACAGAGACATGGATGGTTAGACAAGGTAAGGGGATGGATCAGTGAGCACACACTTAAGGAAGTTGCAGGGTGGTCCAGAGGCCATGTTGAGTGGAAGAGCTCCGAGGATCAAAAATATCCTTCAATCAATCTAAACAATTTTATCTTTCCTCTCAACTTGCGCTGTCCTAATTTCCCCTACAATCTGAGCCTCTAATTTCGCTTTCAATCAGCACCATTCTAATTTGGATGTGAATGCGAGCCATTCTAATTTGAAGAAGAGATGAAAGCGAGCAGCCTGCAGGCCGCCACATGGACGGAGCTGATGACGCTCACAGCCTCATGCTTCCTTAGGGTGTCTTTATTTGCCTGGCGCCCGTGGACCAGCAACAGCAGTCACCATTTCACTGCTCTAGAGCGAGGCACTGTGTGATGCCCTCTGAAGCTTTAATGCTACCGTCCCACTACGCTGATCTCTCAACCTTAACACTACTATTCATGTACAGCTGCAGTCCCTACTTATATATAACCATTTCTATACAGCTGCATTTCCTACTTGAATATAATCATTTCTATACAGCTGCAGTCCCTATTTATATATAACCATTTCTATACAGCTGCAGTTCCTACTTGAATGTAACCATTCCTATACAGCTGCAGTCCCTACTTGAATGTAACCATTTCTATACAGCTGCAGTCTCCAGCCTCAAATGGGCCGAACCACAAAGTTGGCGTGCCATCACATGCGCTACATTCATAAATGGCATTCGCAAGTGGCATCCGTAAATGGCATTCATTAGCCTCCAACGCAAGACGCATTCTCACGTTCAGACACAAGCTACATACAGTACTGGCTGTCATGGAGGCCTCGTCAATAGAACTTGAGTTAGTGATGTGGTAGCGTGCAAGATGCTGTCATGTCAAGAATTGCAAAATATACCTTGAGAACAACAATAAAATTCCCTTTTCTGGAAGCAGGAAAGGCGTTCCATGTTGGGAGAAACTAGAAAAATTTACCCATGAGGTCAGATTTCTTGATCTTGCGGGAGCGCGAAAGCCTTAAAATTGGTAGAACAAACGCCGTACACAACACCCCTAAATACGCTCCAGGAACTTGATAAAAACTCGAGAGTATTTACTCTCTTTCGGGAGGAATAAACGACACAAAAATGAGTGAAATTCCAAAAAAACATGGCAAAGAATGTACATCACATATACTTTTAACCTCGAAAGAATGATAATACAGTTGAATATTGCGCTAGATCATATATACTCGCTCGTAATTAATACTATGATTTTGCTAGTTTTCGACCTTACAGGAGACAAATCGAAAGCATAAATAAACTATCTGCAACTCACGCTTGAACAACAGAACACAAAACAAGCATCCACGAGATGTTCATCCCTGCACTGCACAAGTATGCCAGTCTCCGAGTTCTTTGCAAGCGACCTTCTAGGCCCGTCCAACAAAAGATGGCGATGCACTACAACAGATCTAATTCCAAGAAGAGCGACTTTTAGCCTCACAAGGAAGAGCGTGAGGGCTGGACCCCGCACCTCATTCTCAGGATCATCAATCTACCTCACCTTGCCCTTCAAGTCGACCGCTCCCAGCCCTACACTCCGGTGCATTAACCTCCACGACCATGAAATAAATAGAAAGATTCAGTCATCACATTTCTGTTCGTTTTTTGAAGAAACGCCAGCCTCCGGCAATGAGGAGTAGGAGAGCATCCTACAATGATGCGGAATAATTGTTTGTATTAGTTGCAATGAACGAGTATTAAACTGAATGAACTTGAATATCGCTCTACAGAATGCGGTACAGCAGTAGAATTTGTTAGCCTGAGGGGATGTTGCGACCAGGAGAGGATAGAGGCAGTTGCCGGTCAAAACAGAGAGGACGGTCCAGACTGGCGACTCCATACGCACGAGTGATGCAGATCCGTCTTCAGATTCTAACAAGAAAATATATTCGTTTCGTGTTAACCAGCTAGTGAAAGAGTGGGACGAATATATCCTAGTTCCTTCGTTCAAGCTAGGAACTCTAAACTTTCAAGTTTACAGAAAATAAGGGAGTATTTCTCTTACAGCTCCCAGCCAGTACCACCAACGCGCGCAGGTGTAATCGATGACGGCAGTTGCAAAGTACGAGTTACGTTAAAGCGAATGTTTGCATCTCTAATAGCATTGAATAAAATCACGAATCGTTCCACAGTCTGCGGTCTCGATTAATCCTGGAACTGTCAAGAGGCGTTCATTTGTTGGAGGAGCTGGAGGGGAACAGGTGACAAACAATAATTTGTCAAGTGACAAACGACTTGTCTCGACTCGATTGCCCAACACAAACATTTGGCTGGCCAACAAAACGATGCTGCGCTGATTTTCAATGACACAAAGCTTTGCAAACGAGTAGGAGTGAAATAGAGGGACATCATTACGGCCACCTTTGTATTTGGGACTGAGCCTCCCACTGACGGCGCTTATGAAATTATTAGTAGACTGAAATTATGCAAACTCCTTTGAGTTCATTGAAGAGACGAAATTTAAGGAGGAAGAGTTTCACTTACAAGCATGAAACGTAAATAAGAACGTCAGCGTTAAATTTGTTGTACCCTAACAAACAAGGAAGACGGCAGTGTACTTTTAAACAAGCGCAACAGAACTTGGAAAATTGTGTCTTCTAATGCCAGCCTAGCCCCAGCAGGGCGCTCCACAACACCAACAATGACCAGTGCAAGGGGATCAGCGCGGTGGGGAGTGAAGGCCTCATACAGACGGGACTGGCAACATGCACGACGGAATTATCAAGTGCGACATCGAATATTTCTGACCGATTTATAGTCGCACTCGTCGGTACAGACAGGCTAATGGATCTGCTACTGGAACATTTCTGAACCTACAGCGAGAATCAGCAGGTTTTAATAAGATCACGTTAGAGCTGTGCCATGTGAGTGAACAGGGGTGCCACAGAACAGTCATGTGAGTGAACAGGGGTGCCACAGAAGTCATGTGAGTGAACAGGGGTGCCACAGAACAGTCATGTGAGTGAACAGGGGTGCCACATAACAGTCATGTGAGAGGACAGGGGTGCCACAGAACAGTCATGTGAGAGGACAGGGATGACACAGAACAGTCATGGGAGAGGACAGGGATGACACAGAACAGTCATGTGAGAGGACAGGGATGACACAGAACAGTCATGTGAGAGGACAGGGATGACACAGAACAGTCACGTGAGAGAGCAGGGGTGACACAGAAGTCACGTGAGAGAGCAGAGGTGACACAGAACAGTCACGTGAGAGAGCAGAGGTGACACAGAACAGTCACGTGAGAGAGCAGGGGTGACAGAGAACAGTCACGTGAGAGAGCAGGGGTGACACAGAACAGTCACGTGAGAGAGTAGGGGTGACAGAACAGTCACGTGAGAGAGCAGGGGTGACAGAACAGTCACGTGAGAGAGCAGGGGTGACACAGAACAGTCATGTGAGAGAGCAGGGGTGACACAGAACAGTCATGTGAGAGAGCAGGGGTGACAGAACAGTCATGTATAGGACAGTCTGTATGCTCTCAAGTATTCAAAGCGTGCGCTGTAATCCGGTGTAGCGTCGTCACTTGTTCGTAAACATTGCAAATGTGTTCAGCAATTTTTAAGAGATACACGCACATTAATTGCTTTACATTTTCAGAATTGTTACTTGAAAGACTTCAGTCCACACAAGAGAACTCATACGACCATAATTATACGAGTATTACTGTTATGAAATTTCCTACACTTTCAAATAAAATAAGCTTTTAAAATAAAATAGTAAACATTTCCCTCTCAGACTGTGTTTAATTATTGCGAACTCTATTTCGCTAGACTTTTCACGCAAACACATAACTTACCGTACCGCACACTAACCAGGCTGCCACAGGTGAAGTCAGTGCTAAATTTAATGAACGAAGAATAAAAATTAGTGTATGATGTCAGCGCAAATATAGGGGCTCCAGATGCTGCTATGAATATTTGTGCGCACAAAAGAAAGTACCTCCACATGGCCGTACGAGGAATCTTTCTGATGCCACAACTGCAGCTGACGCCCAAATACGCGACGATGCTTAACCAGGCTTCGCAATCAATACCAATTGAACAACATAGAAGCAAATAAAAGATCAATTCATTGCTCCTAAAATGTTTCTTCCTAAAAAATGAAACTAGGTTATACTGTCAGCCCGCAGCCCTAGAAGACCCAGAAGCACGCAACTGAGTGGCAACATCACTGACTGCGTTACAATCTACTTGGAGAATATATTCTCTTACATCACTCTACTCCCAATATCATCCATCCTCTACGTTCTTCCTGATACCCAATAAATGATTACTTCCATTTGAGGAAAGCACTGTGCCACTGGGACAGAGCTCAGAAAAGAAAGTGAGCTCGAGGACACCGCAAGTTCTTGCAATACGAAGCAGTAAATATAATCTGTCGATGTGACAGGACCCGATGCGAGTGTTGAAAGAAGACAGCTCTCAAAAAATCGCCCCCAAGGACCCAATTATGGAGCAAAAGCCGCGCCGTGTCAATACTGCCGTAGCTTAAAACTCGAATCCAACATAAAAAATACGCCATCCCAATCAATACGACCTAAATTGGCGGAAATGAAGCCACGAGAAGGAAGGAGAGAGCGAAGTGTGAAACCCTCCCCTTCCGTCGTGCGTCGATTGCTTTCCTTGTATGACATGAAGACTTATCCAAATATTAAAGATAAATGCGTAAGGATACGCGCGTGAATGTGACACTATAGGGATACAATAATTGCTCAAAGATACATAAAAACGAGTCTATGATATCTTAAGCTGCGCATTGATATAAGAAAGGTTTTCTATACAGGCACAATTTTGAAATTATTTCACAATGAAAATCAGTTTAACATTATATGTACTGTAATCTTGTACTTGAGTCAAGTACCCGCAGGTAAACACTACATAAAGTTTAGTACTAAGAATAAGAGGAGGACTTTAAGATACCTCTCGACAGCAATAGCCATGGCTGTCAGTCCTCCATCCTAGAACCGAACGCAATGAACTCAATTCGCATAGTGAACAGCATCATTGCCTTTCATTTCAACATAAAACCTGTTCCAATCATAACGACTATCACAATTACGAGTGTGGAAGCCCGAGAGACTGAACGTAATCCGAGACAGTGTAATCCGGCAGACAGTGCATCAGAGCAGGACGTAGGTGGCGTGTTATTTTGTGTTGTTGTGCACACTGCTGCTTCTAACTCAGCTAAATTGTGCCCTACTTCAAACGGTCTCTCATTAAACTGATTACAAACATACAAGAGGTGGTGGGTGCCGGCGCTAACGGCCGTCAGGCATTGTTGTAAGGCTTCAATTAAGCGAAGACGTTCACAAGTCCAGCGAGTGTCACGCCAATGGAAACAGCGCACGAGTTGCATTCAGCTCAAGCTTCCTATAATGAACGTTTTCTAGATTACAGCTCCTAATTATATTACAATATAATTTAGAAAGATGACGATGGGATACTAAATTTGATCAACTTTTTTTGCATGTTTATTTCGGGCATACTAAAGAATAAAAAGAATCTACGAAGAATCATAAGCAACCTTAAAATATTTTAATACTGAAATAGAAACTTCAAACATTTCGAACATGAATGGAAAAATTTAAAGACAATTACACTTTAATCAATTGGTACGCAGTACCGAGATGCTTGCTGCGCAAGACTGAGTGCGTTGTTTTGGTGGCGCGGAGGCAACGATATCGTAGCTGAATTGTTGCATAATGCAGTGCATGAAGTGCACCAGCGCTGCACAGGGTGAGCGAGCACTGTTGTACACAGGAGTATTGACAGGATACGTGGTTAGCAATGATGCATGGTGCAGATGCGGGCACACACACACATGAGGTCAATGAGGACGTGGATGATGAAGACGCACCGGAAGAGATACATAGGCTCAGCTGTGCTGCACATTATTGATTGCAGCTCATGAGGCATGACAACAAATGACAGCAATAATTGAAATATGGCTACTACTTCAAGGCTGCTTACCACAGCAGAGAGTAATGATAATAGTTCACTTCTATGAATAGTCCAAGTTCTAGCCAGGCCCTTGTAAAATACACGAAATGTTAGTAGTGGCTGAGACTGTCTCTTCAAGCACAGGCAGCGCCTGCTACTTAAAGCAAATCTGCCGCCGCATACGTTTTTTGTAAATAAAACTTGAATAATTGAGTTCTCACTGAAGTAAAATGCCAGGAATAACTACGCTTCAGTATGACTAGCGTTTAGCTTCCTAAATAATTATATTCCGTTATCCAAATTCCCCCCTCATAGGAAAATAAAAAAACAAGGAGCCAAGTTAGCTTACATACGAATTCATGTTGGTTGTAAGACCTATGGCCTCTTCAGCAGCTCAAGTCTTGAGGCAGTGGAGACTACGAAATCCGTACGGACTGAAGAAACAATAATGCAGGCTTCTCAGACCAGTTTTGACAAGTGAGAATAAGAAAGGCAGACGCAGAAACACAGAGAGCTGAGAATGCAAACATGATAACCTCGTGCAAGTAAGCGGCAGCCATCTCAATTATGTGATGAATGCAAGGCCGCAAGTCAGGGGACTGTAAATGCCAACGTCGAGCGCATGAGGCGAGCGACTGCAGCACCACAGTACAGCATTCCTCACCATCCATGTATGTAGTCACGCACTCACGAAAGCCATTCTGTTACGAGAACAGCAGCAATCACCCACAACACACAGACACTGCATCAGCCATGGGCAGTAAAGTTGGAGGCTGAAGACTAGCTAAGAGAGAAGACCTGCTGGGAGGATCTACTTGCTGGCAGTAGCACGGCATGGCAAAACAAGGAAATGCTCACATTCCTTCCGACTCATCGCGAGTTAACTGTGACCTGCCCAGTTCAAGCGTCGTCAGTAGAATTCAGCTGCAGACGCCATCCCGACACACTCATCTCTGCACTCACCTGAAAGAGAACAAGCAGAGTTAATATTATCCAAAGGATTTTATTTAAACTGACGAAGCCAAGCATCAACATGCTAATACACATAAGAAAGCCAGAAACCGTCACACCTTATAATTAAAAGCCGATACAGAGCGACCTCCTCTCGCACACACACGACACAATGACTCGTCTTGACGAGTGCTGGCCTACCATCCTGCCATCCTGCCAACCTGCCATCCTGCTTCCTGAAGCAGGACGCAAATCAAAGACATCATTGAGGCCAATCCCTCCGATGCCAATCCCACCAATGCCAATCCCACCAATGCCAATCCCACCAATACCAATCCCACCAATGCCAATCCCACCAATGCCAATCCCACCAATGCCAAT
>VCRD01002892.1:0-21735 GCA_006783055.1 Trinorchestia longiramus | reverse complement strand
ACGCTGTTGTGACACACGCTGTTGTGACACACGTGCTGTTGTGACACACGCTGTTGTGACACACGCAATGTTGTCGTCAGCCTGACTTGTAGCTCAGGCTCAAGTCACTGGGACGTGACACGCAAGTAGCTCGTCTCTAAACAGGAAATGCAAGAAATGAAGCTTCAGTCCTGGCTAGTTGTCGCCTCAATATCATGAGTGAGGAATGTTTCAAATCTATTTATTTGCATCAGTTTTACTGTTATTGCAGTTTTAAAGAGGAAACAAAAGTATACAATGATTTAGTTTGAATAATCAACAAAATTTAAACACGTGAGACAACCTTTTATCAAATGAAACATATCTTGCATGAATTCATACAGATTAATTTAAAATTCCCTTCTACGTACTAATTACCCGTAATTGTATTTAATTTTTATTTTAAAGCTCAATGCAAACTAATGAATTAAATTATTTTTTCTAGTTCATGTGGCAAATGAGCCTTCACCAATCTTTGCTGAATTATATCGCACGGAATTCACAAGTAAAATTTGAATTCCAAATGATTCATGATGTACTGAAAAGTTTTGAAATTTAACTCGTATTGTTTACTAACAAATTACTTCAGTTTCAAGTGCTTCTATTTGTGTCTAACATGACTAGCACAGAAAAAAGACTTAAAAGTTTATGTCGTGACGGAAAACCAAGAAAGTTGTGCAGGTACAATGCTTGAGCTTCACAGAGACAGACAGAGCTGCCACCTCAGTGCTTTAAGAGCACAAAAACAAGCAACTTGAGCTACTCTGACCGAGTTACTCTGACTGAGGTACTTTGACCGAGTTACTCTGACAGAGTTACTTTGACAGAGTTACCTGACAGAGTTACTCTGACCGAGTTACTCTGACCGAGTTACTATGACAGAGTTACTCTGACAGAGTTACTCTGACAGAGTTACTCTGACAGAGTTACTCTGACCAAGTTACTCTGAGAGAGTTACTCTGACCACTTAGTGAGCTTCTGTTCTGTACATGGAGAGCGGAACGCTGGTACGTCGCAGCACAGGAGGATGAGGAGAAAATAATGAATGTTCCAGCAGAAGAGTTGACGTAACCTCAATCCCTGCAGTTGAAGACGCGCAGTAAAACATGTAGCCTTGTGTGCTGCTCGCTCAGGAAAGAAAAAGACGCAATAATGTGCCAATCATAACTAATACGGAAGCTTGATGAGGTGTGTTGTGACCGTGGGACACAATTTTAAGGCGTCTGACAGAATTTGAAGGCATGTGACACAATTTTAAGGCGTGTGAGAGAATTTGAAGGCATGTGGCACAATTTGAAGGCATGTGACATAATTTTAAGGCGTGTTGCCATGGCCGACACAAGAGCCGTGGCCGACTACTTTACTGCGACGGCGGCGGCCAGCGATGATCTGCCCCAGCCGACCGTGTACAGCTCCAGACGACCTCTTTTGATTTATGAAGCAGCATCATGATGAGCGTTCACGCTGGTTAGTGTAGCTTTGTCAGTCAAAAGTAATAAGCCTTCCTCCCGAGACATAGAAGTGGCTGCAGAATAGACTAATATCGCACAACACTGACGTACAAACGTAAAATAACTGCTACGAGATCATAATTTTAACTTTTAATGAAAGATCCCTGCTTAACAAACAGGTCAATGAACCCACTCTCACTGAGCATGAAAGTCGAAACGAATTAATTGATAGCACATATTATAAATGATAGCCTATTCATGTAACGTACAGATGTATGCATTAAAATGTGGTCACAATTATATAGCCGTACGTTTAGTGTACTCATATGCAAGCAGTAACCAGTCTCCCTGATACAAGCACTTGGTCTAGTAGGCGTTTTCAGGTCTTTTTCAATTTGCCCGAGTCTTTACCCTCCATCTATACTTCACAGTGCAAAACACGAACAACAGTTTGTGGGCGTCAGCATTCTGCCGTGTGCAGCTTTATGAACTTGAAATGGAGCTACTGTGAACATCTTACGTTACTATGGGGTTACCATCATGTCACGTTACTATGGGGTTACCATCATGTCACGTTACTATGGGGTTACCATTATGTCACGTACTATGGAGTTACCATCATGTCACGTTACTATGGGGTTACCATCATGTCACGTTACTATGGGGTTACCATTATGTCACGTACTATGGAGTTACTGTCATGTCACGTTACTATGGGGTTACCATCATGTCACGTTACTATGGGGTTACCTTCATGTCATGTTACTATGGGGTTACCATTATGTCACGTTACTATGGGGTTACCATCATGTCACGTTACTGTGGGGTTACTATAATCTCACGTTATCTGTGGGGTTACTATAATCTCACGTTATCTGTGGGATTACTATAATCTCACGTTATCTGTGGGGTTACTATAATCTCACGTTATCTGTGGGGTTACTATAATCTCACGTTATCTGTGGGGTTACTATAATCTCACGTTATCTGTGGGGTTACTATAATCTCACGTTATCTGTGTTCACACAGTCATACAGTCACACAGTCACCCAGTCACCCAATCATACAGTCACACAGTCACACAGTTACACAGCCACATATTCACACAGTCATACAGTCACACAGTCACACAGTCACACAGTCACCCAATCATGCAGTCACACAGTCACACAGTCACCCAATCATGCAGTCACACAGTTACACAGTCACATAGTCACACAGTCACACAGGCACACGGTCACTCAAGCCAGCGAACCACTAGTGGCAGTTGGCAGATATCCAACAGATGTGTGTGCATCCTTCGAACGCATTTTACTTTCATGGAAATTGGGCGTCTATCACTGGTAAATATTCCCTCAAAACGCCAAGCTCTCTTTGATGACTTGAGGAGAATAGATCAAAGAAGCCAAGTACAATGACGCTGCTTGCTGGCCCTCCTCTGTACACATGTGTGCTCCGTACACATGTGCGTGTACTGTGTGCTCCGTACACATGTGCATGTGCTGTGTGCTCCGTACACACGTGCGTGTACTGTGTGCTCCGTACACATGTACGTGTACTGTGTGCTCCGTATACACGTGCGTGTACTGTGTACTCCGTGCACATGTACGTGTACTGTGTGCTCCGTACACATGTACGTGTACTGTGTGCTCGGTATACACGTGCGTGTACTGTGTGTTCCGTACACATGAGCGTGTACTGTGTGCTCCGTATACACGTGCGTGTACTGTGTGCTCCGTACACATGTACGTGTACTGTGTGCTCCGTATACATGTGCGTGTACTGTGTGTTCCGTACACATGTACGTGTACTGTGTGCTCTGTACACACGTGCGTGTACTGTGTACTCCGTACACATATACGTGTACTGTGTGCTCCGTATACACGTGCATGTACTGTGTGTTCCGTACACATGAGCGTGTACTGTGCGCTCCGTACACACGTGCGTGTACTGTGTGCTCCGTAAACATGTACGTGTACTGTGTGCTGCGTACATATGTACGTGTACTGTGTGTTCCGTACACACATGCGTGTACTGTATGCATGTTACAACACTGCTAGGGCTGCGGTGTGAGTGAGGTAGAAATTTTCTACGGCGATAGTATTGTCGAACTATCGTTTAATAGAGCGGTGACCGCCACAGGCTATGTCATAAGACTCTTCTAGAGAAAAATTAGTTCTTTGTAAGTTACACTTCTTTGTTAATGTTATTTTTCGTGCGACTATCTTGAACAGTGCCAGCAGCTAGTCAGAGGAGCTGTACAGGAATCATTCAACAAAAGATTTATTTCTATATCGTCATAGGATTATTCATTTAAATGAATATGGTCATAATTCATCTAAAATGGAGCGTAGCCTCCCGAGCATTCTTGTGCCTTGCGTTCTGATGTTCTCAGTCAAGTCTGCAACAAACTGTTGAGCTGGTGGCAAGAGCCAGCCAATGAATTCTAATGGAATTTTTCCAAGTTAAAATAAATACTTCAGTTAATGTTCAATTTTGTCTTGCTACTAAAAAACGATTATTGAATTCTTATCCGTGACCTTTTCTGAGTATGTATTGCTGTAGAGTGATATTTTTTGTTGCTGGGACTCTGGAGTAATTGCTCGTACTGTGAATTAATTGCACGTTTTTTGCCTTAAAAAGCGTAAAGTATCTTATTAACATTTCGTTGAAATTAGACGGCATCAAAAGGGAGCACCCAAAATTCACGTTTGTTTCAGTTGTTGGTGCTACTATAGCATTTGAACACCCATGTGTCATACCAAGTACGATCAGAAAAGTAAGTGTTGTTCTTTTAGGTCTATAGTTCAAAACAAGAGTAGTTGATGGAATTTTTCTTGACATAATTCATCATCTCTATATATAAATGAAAATTTATCTTCTCTGACGGAGAAGTTACATTGTTTTGATGAGTAAAGCACGATGACCTCCTGTTCTGAGCTTCAGAATGTGTCCTATACTTGTGACGCTGTATGCACACAATGGAGCACTCGAGTTCGGAGTGTGAGTGGGGGCAGCATTGTGTAGGACGTAAGGTCTCGGCAGCACAACATTATTGTGAGCGCTCAGCTAATCTGATGTTATCACCTGACACCCTTGTGTACCTGCTGCCAAGCCTTGTCTTGTCATACCTGTCATGTGGGACTGTCTTGTCCTGCCGTGCCTGCCAAGTGGGACTGTCTAGTTTCAATTTTTACTTATATACACATTTTTTCCTCAATTTACTGTGAATATGTATGTATAAAAACAATATGCCTATACACAAATGGTAATTGAAAATTTTCGTGGCGGTAAAAATGTCTAGGTATCTTTTTCATTTGAGGCATACTTTTAATTTTACTATTTCAAAATTCCTTTTGCTGACGGAGAATTTAGACTCTAAACATATTATTTCCTCTTCATTTGAAAGATTTCTTCTTGGTCTTCCTCATTAGTAAGTAAACCACAAGAAAAACTTTTGGACTTACTTTTAAGCTTTATGTTACGGACTCAGAGAACTATATTTAAATTTTTTTCATCTAATGTTAGAACAATTCTTTTCTTATCTGACCTTCGAGTCGCTTTAGCATTTGGTTAGCAGGACCGTATCCACGGTACTCTGTGGCCTAGCATGCGTGACCTGAGTAACGCATTTTAGTGCGTTGTGTTCCCTGCAATGAACGTGACGTCCTAACAGACGCCTTACCTTTGATTTCATTCAGTTATGCATTTCATCAGCCGTAATTTTCATTAAGTTATTATTCCGACGTGGAAAGGACAGAAGTAAACCCATGTATCAGTGCTGTAATTTGTATTGTATGTCAATGAACTGAAGGCGTCGAACAAAACACACGAGTGTAGAACACCACAGCACCAGTTGCTCAGCACAAATTTGACAGCTGTGTTGCAGTGTGCCCTTGGCAGCTGTGTTGCAGCTTGCCTTTAGCAACTGTGTTGCGGCGTGCGTCTTACAAGCCTATGACGCTGTTTTGTTGGAATATTAGTGGTAGAATATGACAACAGGAATGAGCCATTCGAGCCATTCTTAGGTTGCTTCCCAAGCTATAGAACAAACATTGTTCAGGGAACTAGCAACTCTTACACGAGTCACTACTTTCAGCAGCTCTAGTAAAGTGGTACCATGTACCTCGTAATGTATCGGAATAAAGTTGATTTCATTTTTTATTTGATTTGTCAGAGCTGTCAAAACATCAGAAGCCGCGGCCAATACTTCCGCAGGTGGTAGCTTTTCAGGAAATGTCGCAAATTCACTAAGAAATGATTGGTTGACTGCGTAATGCCTCTAAAGTAACTCATACAATAAGTATGGCCATCGTGATCGGAATTTTTCCCAAAACTTCTCAAGAACAACAAAAATAGAGAAAATATCATACAAAGGGAAAACATTCGACATTATGGCAACATTTACAGTTATTGAGTGTGTTGTTTTTCTGTAGGCTGAACAAAAAGAACAAAAGCAAATGAACACATATTAAATATCTACACTTCTAAGTTGAAAAATGAGAAAAAAATGTTTGTGACGTCTCCTGTAGCCTGAACAGAACACACACCTAAAGCTACGCATGGTATAAGAGGTGTGTGTCTCCTACACACAGCAAACTAAATAAGAGCGTAGAAACCATCAACAAAAGTTAGTATAGATAAGCATGTAGCATTTTCAGCACACACGAGACGAATAAAGTACATTTACAATCTATGTACATTCACATCATTAAATTACATGTACATCATATCACGCTTCTTAAGTCATCCGTACCCTGCTGCTCCTACTTACGTCATGTTACGTTACTGCTTGTAAATGTATGTTAACAGAGAACTTGTACGTTAACAGAGAGCGTGTATGTTAACTGAGCACGTGCACGTTAACTGATTACGTGCACGTTAACAGAGCCCATGCACGTTAACTGAGCACGTGCACGTTAACTGAGCACGTACACGTTAACAGAGCCCATGCACGTTAACTGAGCACGTACACGTTAACAGAGCCCATGCACGTTAACTGAGCACGTACACGTTAATTGAGCACGTGCACGTTTACTGAGCACGTACACGTTAACTGAGCCCGTTCACGTTAACAGAGCCTATGCACGTTAACTGAGCCCGTTCACGTTAACTGAGCCCGTTCACGTTAACTGAGCACGTGCACGTTAACTGAGCCCGTTCACGTTAACTGAGCCCGTGCACATTAACTGAGCACGTGCACGTTAACTGAGCGTCGTGATCACAACACTCAAGCGAGTACGAGCGCCCGTGTCTGCAGGTTTGGTGCATCAAGTCATCAAAAAGTGAAGCCTCATCAACAAGAATTCCCTGTTTTCCATCAAGAACAGTTCTTTCATCGAATGATAAAATAATTGTGAAGAGGACGAGTGTTGCTGTTGTGAGGGAGGCAGATCAGGACGACTGTGGAATCAGAAACCTAACCTCGATGTCACTTTATTTTAAGCGAGAAATTGTTAATTAGAACTCGGGAAATTATCGCTTACTCTGTACATCACAGCTTTCAGCGCACTGAACCCCGCACATGTAACTCAAGTGTGAAGTTGTAACTCAAGTGTGAAGTTGTAACTCAAGTGTGAAGTTGTAACTCAAGTGTGAAGTTGTAACTCAAGTGTAAAGTTGTAACACAAGTGTAAAGTTGTAACTCAAGTGTGAAGTTGTAACACAAGTGTAAAGTTGTAACACAAGTGTAAAGTTGTAACTCAAGTGTGAAGTTGTAACACAAGTGTAAAGTTGTAACACAAGTGTAAAGTAGACTCAGCTTTGTTATTTCGAGAGTTTTGATTTGAGTCTCGCCTGCCAGAGGGACAACATTGATCAGAACTGCGACTCTAAACTACTTTGCAGCTGAACTACTCATTTTGTTTATACGTTGCCAGTACTCTTTTGCATACCCCTCACCTCCTCACTGGCCCCCTTGTTGATAGGGGAACTGCTCCCTTCTTGTAGTTCCGCCCATCATGCTGTTACTCCTCTTCTTGTTCCCCCTTCTGCTCCCCATTTGTTGTCCCCTCCTCCCTTGTTGCTCCCCATCTTGCTATTCTTCCCCTCACTGCTCCCTCACACTGCCCCACCACCAGAATCGCAGGGTTGCAGCCGCGTTCATCAGCCTTAACGTGAGCCTCTGACCAAAAGTGCATACAAAAATGACAGAGATTCAATGCGTCAAATTATGGCCAGTAAGGAAGTAAACTGAAAATGTTAACATGGCTAGTGTAAAAGAATATTATGGACTCTATATACAAACAAATGAATGTATAACATTTTATTCGAAACAAATTCACTTAACGTAATAGGATATTATTTAATTATAAAATTGAGTAAACAATGGCACTTAAAGAAGAAAAATACACATGATGTGCTAATGAGACTTATTTAGTATTTGAGAGACAATATTGACGCCCTGCAATATTGCAGGCAACTTCTATAAACAAGACGAGGTGGAGGACTGACATCACTCGTCAATTGTCTTGTGGGGCACAACTCAACGATGCCTCACACACGTGTTCACCGGCAATAACTTGCTCAAATGTCGCCATGCGTTCGAAAATAATAACTGAGTTTCATGAAGCAGCCAGAACACACAAAAAAGACACAACTGTAAAAACAGACCACGTCTACTGAAGGCGTTGGAGAGTTCTGCGCCAGCGAGAGCTTCCTGACGCGATTCATGCTGCTGCAGCTCACCAGGATGTCACCACATTTTATTTCCACAGGAAAAAGTAGAAGCACGGCATAATCATCACGTGGTAATCCCTTGCATTTGAATGTGTATAGTTTTTTCATTAGTCTTAAAAAGTATTCAGATCATTTTAAGAAATTTTGAATATAATATTCGTACATGATGAAATTCGTTCTAAATTCTGGATGATGTATTTCATGAAGCCTCACCATCGTCTTCTGAAATAGTGAACATTTAGTCACATCATTTACCGTTTTTAGTTTTCTTTTAAATGTATCTAAAGGATGCTAAAATAAAGGATGTATCTAAAGGATGCCAAAATAAAGGATGTACCTAAAGGATGCTAAAATGAACGGAAGAACAGTGTATGGAATTTGCAACAGCTATACACGCGAAGCAAATAACAAAGCTCCTACTTCCACACAATGAAAATTAATTCCCGTCTGCACGAACTTCTTTAAAAATAAACTCGCATTTAGTCTTCAGAAAAGTTTCCACAATTTTATCACGGCACTAAACATACTAGAATGATTATATTCGTTAGGCAATTAATGGAAATAAAAGCACCTCAATACAATTAAATAAATTTAGATACTAACTTGGAGTACATACACTAGACTCTGCACCTCGGTGCAACTGTGATAGCGTGACTGCATGAACACCACTCACAAAAGTCTGTGCATCTATGGGTATTTATTAAACGTGTTCACTTCCATTTATGGGTATTTGTACCCAGCTGAACACATCAAGTACACTGAGACTGTGCATTCAGTTACCTTGTGGAAATGCAATGGTTTCAAAGATTTTGCGTAATTCCCAAAGCTCTGCTGTGCGTTGAATAACTGCGCAGTTGCTGTTGCGATACTACCAACAGATGTGTTATGTTAACACGACTTCAAGCATTCACTTCAATAGAGTATGGTGTAATGGTTGCCCTGGCCTGTACCGTGCTTCAATTAAGTTGATTCGTTTAATATCGATAAAGAGAAAAGTGTGATTCGCTCAGCGTGGCATATGGCATGGAAAAGTTTTGGCAGTTGTTTACATTCATGTTTCTATGATCGAAACTGTGTCTAAAGTGACTGAGACAACAGAAGTAATAAGCTACATCAGATAAAAATTGAAACATTCCACCCTGTCATTCTGGAGACCTGAGTTCACTATTTTGTTTGTGTTGTCGAGATTCGAGCACAGCCCTCGCTACACCTAACTTGCAGCACGCCTCACTTCAACCTGAATTATTTCAATGATAAAATCGCAACGTAAATAACACGAGTAAAAATAACACGTGTAGATACTTAGCTGTGCAAATAAGAAGCTACAATACAACTTTTCAATAAACTAATCGATTGACAAGTTCTATAAAAGAGATTCGTTTGCTTTGTGAAATAATTGAATGCAATTATCGGAAGGAGAGTTTGCAGTCACTGTAAATAACATTCTTATTTGTAAATGAAAAATCCAATGAATTCATCCCACATAAAACACGCAAGATTTCATAACAAATTATGAACAGAATCGTTCATGCATAAAAGACTTTAAAAACCTCAATCATACTCCAAATAATAGAATATGAAAATATCAATTTTATAATTGGATTCTTGGTTTCAGCGATCAATCGCACAAACACGTTTCTAACACTGTTATTTGAGACAGTTCAGAAAGAATCATTCAATGAGAAGTATTTCACTTTGACGTTTATGTTTTTAAGCCCTCGACTCCATGCACGTTGTATCTCTCACATGCCGTCATGTGACTGCAAGCAACACAACAAACAACCAATGAGAGCTCACATCCCTCTCTCCCCTCGCAGATGCTGCCTCCTGAAGGACTGAAGGGACAGTCGTGTCGGCCAGCGTGGTCTTGATTGCATGCACTCCCAGCGAAGCTCATTTTAATAGTTTCCATATCCTTTTATGCTTGAGACATGCAAAGATAATTTCATATCAGATATCTTCATCATATTTCCGTAATATACTCCCATCCTGCATTTGTGCGCATGTACAGTTACGCAGCGTGAGTCTCTGTGTGAGTCATGAAGAGTTCACCACGCATTGCAAACTGTGATCCTGGATTCGGGCTGCAGAAGCTGTTCAGACTCCAAATTTTCCGTTCTGTCTTCATGCGAGCACGAGGAGGACGAAGGAGACTTGAGAGGCGAGGGAGACGAGGAAGACGAAGGAAACGAAGGAGACGAGGGATACGAAGGAGACGAGGGAGACGAAGGAGACGAAGGAGACGAGGGACACGAGGGACACGAGGGATACGAGGTGCAATGTAGTTGACGTGAAGAGGCTTCAGCTCAAGGGGACGTGTGCCACGAAGCTCTCCCAAAGATCACACTGTCATACACGGCACACTACAGTGGCAAACTTTAGTACAAAAATTTATCTCTCAAAATTAGTTCGATGCGTACATCTAGTAACAAATGACAATGTTTTGATTGAACATATTTACATTTTTATGCAACCAGTATAAATTGCATAAAAGCCTTCTCGCATCACGTCAAAAAAAAATACTTTCATAAGCCTGTAGTCTTCCCACACAGTTTACATGTTGAAGGGTTCCAATCTAACGTACGCATTGTATGACATTAGACTCAATTTCTCCTCTCGCACAAAAATAGTAACAAAACAGTTAGATATTTGCATTTCGCTGATTTAATTTTGCCAAGCAGGTGGAAGAGGAAATATCCTTCAGTGTGCTGTGACGTTGTCCAGTCACTCAGGGCAGGAAAATAAAGGATATCAAGGAACTCTTCTAACAATTGAAGGGTGGAAAGCACTAGTGGACTACTTGCATTTTTTCCCATGGTAAGTATAATATATTTTCCACGGGAAAAAATGAAAGTAGTCCACTCCCGTGCTGTCGCTAACACAGCGCAGACAGAGGCGATTACGATCCAGTAGTTTACTATATGAAGAGTGGACAGCACTAGTGGACAACTTGCATTTTCTCTTGTGGGAAAAAATGCAAGTAGTCCACTAGTGCTTTCCACCCTTCAATTCAGGCGTACTTCATCTGTTCCATGTCGCAGTGTCACCTGCGTTAATGAAGACGCACTTGTGTGTTACTTAGTAGTAAAAGCAAATTGAACCCTTTGTGCTTGTTCTGATAAAATTTTCTTTAGTAAAAAATACATTCCCTAACTTATTTTAACAAACCAGACACATGTTCTCATTTTCATGCAGATTCTTCCTGCCAAACTGGTTGGGCTATGCAAAAATAGTAAAAAATTAATATAATTTAACACAAAATGTTGCTTTCATCAAGAGCAGATACTACTCATACATAACACACATATAAAACTATCCACTAATATTTCTTCTTGTTTGAAATAACTTCATGATGCAGGACCACTTCCACAGAAACTTAAGGTCATTAAGTTGTCCCTGTGACGAAGTAAAACTTCCTGTCTGACAACAATATTCTAAAATAGTATTTATATATATATATATATATACATATATATATATATATATATATATATATATATATATATATATATATATATATATATATATATATATATATATATATATATACACATATATATATATATATATATATATATATATACATATATATATATATATATATATATATTTATGCATTAGACCTGCTCTAAATGAGCACTGCTGCTCCTCCACTAAACAACTGCAGAGGACCGTTCCAAGAATAACTTTAGAATTCTATATAAGTTGATACTGCACAGCTGCTGAGATCAGGGACTGGTGCTAGCACTGAGTGGGGCGGTCATGCTGTCATCACTCTCCAGGTAAGACACGTAGCTGTCGCTGTGCGCACTCTCATCGTACGTCACGAAGTCAAACTTGCTCGTGTCGGGGACACCATGTGTAGATGGAGGGGTCTGCTGGTGTTGTTGTGGTGGTGGGTGTAGCTGCTGGTGTTGTAACGGGGGAGGTTGTTGCTGCTGTGGTGTTGGGGGTTGTTGTGGTGGTGTTGGTTGTGACTGGGAGGGTGGTGGTGGAGCTGGTTGACTCGACTGTTGGGGGTGCAGGTGGGGTGCCAGAGGGTGTCCGGGCTGACACAAGATGTCTGACGCTGGAATCATCTCTGTTCCAAAACCGTGCATCTGGAGGATGACAACACAGACACAGTTAAAAAATGAACTCAAAAGCCTAACCGTCTCAAAGAAGATCACAGGAAGTTATTCAACGTATATTTCAATTGAACGACAGTTTCAGTGGACCTCACGAATAAAATTTTCTGCTCACTGCTTTGCTTTGAACCAAGCAGCTCTCGTTCAAAAATCAATTATTGTACACATTGATTAATCAGAGCTGTTCCCACATCCTGTATTTTCTGATCTACAACTACTTAAACTTTTCCCTCCTGCATCAATTAATTTTTAAATTCCTCCATCATGAAGCAATAGCCTTTTTTATTCATTCGCTTTTACTTCCTCTTTCTGTAAAAGCGTTCTCCCCGTAAACCTTTTTGTGTTCTTCAGTTTTAATTATTTTCGTTTGCTACATTTTTTCATCATCTTTCTATTTCTTCCTTTTTTCTCCATGACCCATCCACCCTATAAGTTCCCTTCCCTCCCCCTCTATATAGAGAGGTCAGAAAAGTGTACACGTGGTCGCACACAGACCGCACGGCTATTTGCTCGCAGTAATACTAAACTACAAGCCTCGCTGCGCTGTGTGCTCAGCAAAGATATTCTTGAAACATTATCTCTCGCTGCCGCTATGCTCCCCAACACAACCACACAGCAAATAAGCCTTCCACACGACCTTGTGTGTGCTCAGTCTCTGCGTGTCTGCGTGTGTGTGTGTCTGAATGTCTGTGTGTGTCTGCGTGTTTGTGTGTGTACAGTTGCATTTCTTCTCGCTCACACTCACACTGGCACAGACTGATGGTAAAATTTCCACCTGTTTCTGAATATATTCATTTCTTGGCGAGATACTTCATGTGTTCAACCCACTGTATGGCTCCATACTCTGTCTAGTGCCTGGAGAAGCAAAGCTTTGCTGCTCACAGGTTACGGCATGTGTTACACAGGTTACAGCATGTGTTACACAGGTTACAGCATGTGTTACACAGGTTATAGCATGTGTTACACAGGTTATAGCATGTGTTAAACAGATTACAGCATGTGTTGCACAGGTTATAGCATGTGTTACACAGGTTACAACATGCCAGTATAGTTTTCTCAGCCAGATACAACGCGATATTTAAATTTGCGCAACTAAAACATTGAATGATGCAAGCAGACCTGCATGTACCGACCAATTTCGATTATGACCATAAATAAAAAGTAAGATATACCATAGAACAACAATTTCCATTCACTTGTTGACGCTTACGTCTGAAAGTTCAATAAAATGAGCCTCATCATATACGTACATGAAAACGTACAATTATTGCGTTCACCTCCGCCCGTCTCCCAACCCTTATCTGTCTCTTTACCTGCCGGAATTTTGTCTTGTTTATTACCTTCATCTCTTCATGATGCTTCATTCAGCACTCGTAAATGGAGGTAAATTAGTTAATTATACCACTCGTGTATAACAGTTATCATTTGTGTATGTAAACTGAGATTAATGGCTAAACTACAATGCAAACTGTAGTAGTTCACATTATGCACGATATTCATGAGAAAACTAATGGAGTTGTTTAACAAAATTGGAAGTTTCAATGAAAGAAATGAGGAACATTTCCAGAAATTTGTGCAAAAATCTCTTGCTTCAACGACAAATATATTCACAAGATCAGACGAAAGTCCGTTGGTCATTATTTAGGCCTTTAATTCATGCAACGTCACACTGCATGCGCTCACGTCTGCCACGTCACAATGCATGCACTCACATCTGCCACGTCACAATGCATGCGCTCACATCTGCCACGTCACAATGCATGCACTCACATCTGCCACGTCACAATGCATGCACTCGCATCTGCCACGTCGGCTACAATGAATAGAAACCTTTAGTTCCTCAAAATTAAGTCTTCAAATTTGTGATGTTGAAAGTCTGTTCTACCTGTGCGAGAAAATTTGAAGCGAAGGAGCTGTCACGAACAAGCGAAGCGCGTAAAAGACTGAAGGAATAAGACCAATAAGATACGCACGCCAATAAGATTTCCCTGAGCAAGTTTCTAAAAACGGAAACTTTGAATTCACTGAACTGACCTGGGACATCAACTGCTGGTACTGCTGATGCACGAGCGGGTCAATTCTGTCTGGATCATGAGCCTGGGCGAACTCTGTGAGAGCCTTCCAGGGAGGGTGGTAGCCCGTCACATCGACAGGGCCCGACACCCCCGCCAGGGGCCCTCCGTCGTGTCGCTGGGGGGATGATGCTACCATCGGCACTCCTGACAGCCCCTGCAGTACCATCTGTTTCTCCTGCAGCAGACGTGCAGCAAGGGGGGTGGTCGGAGCCGTACAGGTGGTGGGTGTTGTCGGAGTGATGTGGAGACGACACATGTAGGTGTCATGTCGTCGTTGTGTACGTGAGTTGGGATTGGTCAGGTACGTGTACATGTTAAGGTAAGAGTGGTGGTTGTGTACGTAATGCAAGAAGGTAATAGGTTGAGTGGGTTATGAAAAGTTTATAATAAAAGAGGGAGAAATATATAAAAAAATTGCAATTTAATAATTAATTGGTATAAGCGGTCTCGAGTACAATGGGACAAAAATTATGTGCTTAGAGAAAAAATATTTTGCTCAAATCATGAATATGAGAGTATGTTCGTATGAGCAAATACGCTTGTATAAGTGGTGAGTGTGAAGGAAGAAGGGTGGTGAGAGGCAGCAGCAGGATGGGATACGTCAAATGGAGGAGTGTTTGCGTGGTGTCAGTATCAGGTGTTGGTGTGAATGAAGTCATTTTGGTGGAGAGAACAGAAGCAGCAAAATATTATTCAAGAAATTACACCAGTTCTCTAAATAATTGCACAGTGTTAGAACTCCAACTAATTTTCTATCTTAATGATTAAACGACTCACTTTCTTCGTCGCATAATATGTAAGTTACATGCTAATTGGACGTCACATTATAATGAATGTTTCTTCAACTTCAGAGAAAAGAATACATCGAAGGAATGAGATGCTAGTACACGCATCAGGAAGCGAGGGCTGGAGCCAGCGACCTCAATATCCAGCTCCCCCTCAATCACATAAACACGATCATCACATCGACACAAGTGATGGAGGATGTAAAAATGTACGTCAAAGCGATAACCTGTTAAAGTGAAGATAACTCATCTTGAGAGAACTTACTAGCTAGAATTGATCAAAGCAGAAAAATTATCTCTATGAACTTGTTTTTTTGAACGATTTGTGATCGCAGACAAAATTAAGCATTCTCTGTTTCATAGCGTCATGTGAATCCACATTACTCAGGCCTTGATTACACAAAACCATGAGACCGTGTGACCAGTGTGCTTTACTTGTGTGACTAACAAGCAGCTGGGTGACCGTAAACCATTTCACTTTTATCTTTAGCAACGGGCGTCTCCGCGAAACAGCTGAATTAGCAATAACTCTTAAGATATCCGTCTTAGAAATGAGCCTTGGCGTCGAAGAATACTTTAAAAGAATTGTCCTCTGGCGGAACATATCTTTTAAAGTGTCGAACTTGCAGGCAATTTTTGCGTTCTTCTATTCATGATTAACACTTGACTTGAAAGATTAGCACGTGACATGAGAGATTAATACGTGACTTGAAAGATTACCACTTGACTCGAAAGATTAACACATGACTTGAAAGATTAACACATGACTTGAAAGATTAACACATGATTTAAAAGATTAGCACATTCAATAAATAAACAGCCTTGTATCAAGTCCAATAAGTAGACCGCTTTGCAACAAGTCCAATAAGTAGACCGTCTTGAATCAAGTCCAATAAGTATATCACCTTGTATCAAGTCCAATAATGTAGACAGCCTTGTATCAAGTCCAATAAGTATAGCGCCTTGTATCAAGTCCAATAATGTAGACAGCCTTGTATCAAGTCCAATAAGTATAGCGCCTTGTATCAAGTCCAATAATGTAGACAGCCTTGTATCAAGTCCTATAACTATTTCACCTTGTATCAAGTCCAATAATGTAGACAGCCTTGTATCAAGTCCAATAAGTATATCGCCTTGTATCAAGTCCAATAATGTAGACAGCCTTGTATCAAGTCCAATAAGTATATCGCCTTGTATCAAGTCCAATAATGTAGACAGCCTTGTATCAAGTCCTATAACTATATCGCCATGTATCAGGATTTGCGACTCCAAATGATTGAGTTGAAGGCGAGCGCGGTGGTACAGCAGTGGTGGGCGTGTATTGAAACAAGGGTGTGTTTACACTCATTACACAGGCGATGGTGTGTTAGATCAAGACGGTACACACCCTGAGTGCTCGGTCAACACGCCTGCCTACACTCCACCCCACGATCGCTATCTCTTTCTCGTCTGTTTTGACCCTTTTCCTCCTTTGTCAGCAAAACTTCTGCACTGCTGAACGGCCTTTTCCTTATTCACGTCTGTCCCTATGTGAGCCTACGATGTTCTCATAGATCCTCTGGAATTCTTTTCGCTATCTTTGTGATCTTGAGCACCATTGAAGTGCATCCTTCTTTCTATACTCTTTCTTCCATCTTACTACTACCTCCTGTCTATGACTCTACTTTGAGAGCGATTCCCGAACTATTGTGTAGTTGAATAATTATTTTTTGAACCTTCTCTCCCATTCTAACTCCTACAACTCTCTTTTCCCTTCGCCTTTTATCGCTCTATTTTTTTCTACTGTTACATGGTTGCTCTTCTCTGAAAACATTCACTAAAGTTCCTCATTCTGTTCGATTTACTTTTTCTATCCGTGTTAATATGAAAATAAATCGTTAGAGTATCTAAATAAGAAAAAGAATGTTTATTTCAATCAATTTCTCAATTATCAAAATTCCATGTCTTGTTTTCCTTGTTATGACAACACATTTACTGATCTGACGGATAAATTTTCAAGTCTTCTCACTCGAAAAACTTCTACTTGGTGCTCTGCCTATCAAAGATTTTCATCGAGTCCCCTGAGATCTTTCATTGTTGAATAGGAACAACATTTGGACAACAATTCGTTCTCCATTGTTCACGCCGTTCTCGCGCCCTTTTCTGCCTTGTTTGTGAAGCTGAAGGCAAAAAGTTTGGTTGATCTTGGAAAGACTCCTCCTCCTCCTCCAGCTCTGTGTGTGTCTGCGCTCTCCTGCTGAGCGGGTTCAGCCTCCACCAAACAGGAGATCCTTTGCTAATTATCCGCCAAACAAACAGAAAGGAAGCAGGCAAAATCAGACCTGGAGAGAGTGAGCTCTAAACTCTACGGATGTGGTGCACCACAATCTCTCAATTGCTCACGCTTATGAAATTTTCATTTATTTTTTGCTTTGATATAGAATTCTTGTAGCATTCTTCATACTGTTTTGAATGTAGATAATTGTTTTTACTTTGTTGATTATTTTTCTTTTAAAATATTCCTTTGAATGACACCAAATGTACCTGGTTATGGTTGACTATTTCTTCGACAGCTTGTAGATGATGAAATAGTTATTTTGTGACTCAAGGTGCCGAGGTTTGAACTTGAAGTCCTCAACGCTAAGCTGCAAGTGTACTTAAGCTCACACAAATTCGCACTAAACGAGTAATAAATTTGTAGTGTTTTGTATACACGAATACACCGTACTCGTCCCGGTGATGCATGCAGCGGGTAGTGCACATTCCCCAGAGTTGGGACCTATTACAAAGCAGCACTGGAAGATCTGTCGGCACGTCTCATGTTCCAGCCAACATCCCTGTTAAACTTTCTCTCCAAAACAAATGAATAATTTGACCTATCGTTATATTGGAGTACAGTCATATAGGATACGTATACACTATTATCGTACAATTAAGACTTGAAATGTGGTATATGTATATCGTATAATGCATGAAATACTGGTACACATTGATTCTTTGCATATTGAGTGGGCTATGTTCCAGTCCCGTAAACGTATGCCATTGAGCACCAGTGAACGTAATTAACCTTAGAGTTATAGTTGCTAGTGGGATTACCATCTAAACAAACAAAATAGTGATTAGTTTGAAGCTTAATCGTCTTACATTGATTGCTACAAACACGACCACTACTTTACAACTGCATTCTTATCATGGATTGCAGCGAGTGTACTCGTCTGTCAAAATTTTTCGAACGAACACAACACGTTTCCAGGCGTCTCTGACGTTTGTGAGGTTGCATTTTTTTATTGTTGCACGATAAACTGTTGCAGCAGGTAACTGTTTTATCCATATTGAGGTTTCCATGTTTTATAGAAAGTTGAATTGCGTCTAAATGATTACATATTTGATCTATGTATACTTCTTTGTTTCTGAAGTTTCAAAATGTACCCAAGCAAAATCCACGAGGAAAGAAGTAGAAATTGTCACCATGATAATTCAAGTTTTTGCGTCGTCAATGGTTCATTTGCTCCACCGACATCATAGAAGTACACCTGGTGGCTGTCTGTGGAGCTCAAGTTTTACGCTAACATGGCAGTCTGGTGTCACGTACAGTCGGATCTAACCTTTCCTAAAGAGCTAAGCCTGGATGACACACAAATTAACCCTACCACCTATAGAAATTTGTACCCTGTTCATGATTCAGGAGAGGATCATGCACATATCCGGATCCTCGGTGATCTACAAAAGGATCCAACCCCTAATGTGTGTTCTGTGTGAGGTACAAACAGATTTCCCTTCAAGTAAACGTGCTCTGTCCGACGTACGAACGGATTCACTTACATTTACTGTACGTATGAGACTCTAGCTTAATGTACTCGTACGAGCGGATCCAGCCGACCTGAAAGCCCACCCAGCGGGCGTAATTCAATAGGGGCTTCAGAAACCAACCGCCCCAATGCGATACCTTGTCTCCAAGTTTGAAAGAGTAAACAAAATGGAGGGTTTGGTGACCATTCCAAGTGTACTTTATGGACCCTGACAGATCCTGTTTGCTCTGTAGCTTTGGAGGCAACTCGTCGAGCCTCAACGAGAGCAAGTCAAGAGAAGACAAAAAAGAAGGGCGCTAGCTTGTTTTACTGTTTGTGGGTCGGTAGAAAGCAATGCCGGCTGTGGAATGTGCTTTCAAATTAGAATGTCTCCACCACGTCATTCAGGGCTCCGGTGCTCAGAAGCAACACATGCTCGTTCAAGTGTTTTCTGGTATGTAGCACGAACCTACAGTTTCCTTCTGTTTTTCCGATGATTGGTTAAAAATTAGAAAACATAACTTATACTGTAGAATAATTCAGCAAATACGTGACTTGTGAAGAAAATCATTTAGTTCTAAAAAGGGTTCGCGAAGAATGTTGATTGTGCGTAAATATTGAAGAAGTTATTTTAAAGCCCAAACTGTAAACCGAGAAACAAAATCAGAAAACTACAAATAAGAAGCCATCAGCAAGACATGAATTTTGATTCACGAAAAAACTGAAAGACTAAACACTATAGTAGCCACCAAGAGGCACACAAAGTGTTGATTGTTGATTTGATTTTAACTCGAATTAATTATTGATGAACACAGACATGAGCAATGTCCTGATCTCTACTTAATGACAAACTGATCGAAGACTTGAACATGATTGAGGGCAAAATCAAGTTCAATAGAGCGTGCTCTTGGTGGCATTCATGATATGCGATTTTTGCTTAAATATTAATTATAACTAAAACAAACGAACGAGTTGCATTTACCTCAGGGTTCCATACCTTCTCATGCTGCATTTGCTTCATGAGTATCGCTCGTTTCTTGTCCTTGCATCGCTTGTTTTGGAACCAGACTCGGATGACCCGAGGAGACAAGCCTGTCATTTCTACCATTTGCTCCTTCATGAGAGCGTCGGGGCGGCAGTTGGCGGCGTAACAGGTCCTATGATGCACGAGAAGCATGCCACACTTCAGCATCTTCCATGTTAGAGTCACACAAGTTTTAACCCTTTAACGACCAAATAGACCCAGATGTCCTCTTTCCAAAAGTTTACACATACTAAACCTAAGGTGTTTATCAAGCCAAAACAATAATACAACTTTCAGGACATGTTACAGTTCTGCTTGTTTAGATGCTG
Source organism: Trinorchestia longiramus (assembly GCA_006783055.1). Lineage (NCBI taxonomy): Eukaryota > Metazoa > Arthropoda > Malacostraca > Amphipoda > Talitridae > Trinorchestia > Trinorchestia longiramus. The sequence continues at coordinate 1,481 of VCRD01002892.1, read as the reverse complement.
CCGACATCATGATCAGCCAATGAACTGCGTGTGATTGTGATGCAGATCTCATTTTGGGAAAAATATGGTCGTTGAAGGGTTAAATAATATAACAGTATTGTTGTATATATACAATGTACACGGAATATAACAAGTAACTTGAGAACTGGGTTACACTCCACAACTTCTACGAGCCTCTAAACTTGGTACCGCATATATTGGCACGGATCCCAGCTTCTAAGCAACAGATATTCATGACACATTTTAAGTACTCTTGTTATTTATAGATTATAAGTGACACAGTAACTGCCCATACCCTTGAAAATCCCTCATATCATTCGTATGTATTCTAAATACTCGTATATACTACTGACCATAATAAAAAATAAAAAATTCAACGATAACAAAATATTTGTAACTACATAGAAATTGCTTTAGTTAACTGCGTGCTCACAAACATGTCATAGGTAACTATAGGTACCTATACGTAAAGTATGCATCACTCAAAACACACAATTTAATTAATATTTGTAAAAAATGGCATTCGCCATGAATAATCCTCGAAGAGAACATAGGGCATCCACCGTGACTAATCACACAGAAGAACACAGAACTTCAGAATTTATGAGTAACAAAGATTTCTGGAGCTGCCTTATAAATTTATCCGATTTAATATACGTTACATCATTTTTTCCTCGCATATTCTTTGTACTAGAAGTTGAGAACAGTGAATCTACCCATGTTTTCTGTGCTAAATGTCAAGAATAGATAATTTACTCATGTTTTCTGTGCTAAATGTTAAGAATAGATAATTTACTCATGTTCTCTGTGCTAAATGTTAAGAATAGATAATTTACTCATGTTCTCTGTGCTAAATGTTAAGAATAGATAATTTACTCATGTTCTCTGCGCTAAATGTTAAGAATAGATAATTTACTCATGTTCTTTATCCTAGATGCTGAGAATAGGTAATTTATTCATGTTCTTTATATTAAATGTTGAGAACTGGTATTTTACTCATGTATTTAGATATCTTCATGTCTCAATACAGATTCTCTTACCAAGAATTTCAGGTAGAAAACATGAGAGATATTACTGCATTGGAGAGAAAACATGAGACACATTGCTGTATTGGAGAGGGAAAATGATACAGATTACTGTATTGAACAGAGAACATGAGACATGTTATTATATTGGACAGTAAAAATGATGCATATTGCTATATTGGACAGAGAACATGAGGCATGTTACTGCATTGGACAGAGAACATGAGGTATATTGCTGTAATTAGCATTTTTAAAATAACTGAGTCTTCTTTAGTAAGAAGCAACGTTTTGTTACAGGAGTTGAAGAAGGACGTGAGATGGTGTAGAGTGAGTGAGTTACAGGAGGTGAGATGGTGTAGAGTGAGTTACAGGAGGTGAGATGGTGTAGAGTGAGTGAGTTACAGGAGGTGAGATGGTGTAGAGTGAGTTACAGGACGTGAGATGGTGTAGAGTGAG
>VCRD01002891.1:58526-69894 GCA_006783055.1 Trinorchestia longiramus | reverse complement strand
CTGGCGAGGCAAATCGCTGACCAGTGCCCCGAATCTCGCACTAAGGACGACATGCTCGCTTACCTTGACCGCATCGCCCTCTACTGTCACCAGCTCAACATCACCTCCAAAGTCAAGGCTGATGTGCAGAACATCTCGGGAGAACTCATCGTATCTGGGGTTTGTGACTAAGTCGTTTAGTTCTAATTGAGCAGTCAGAGGTGTGTGTTCCTAGGAGGGAATGTTTATCGAGTTGAAACTTCCAGAATGTGTGTTTCTTGTGAGGAAAGTTGATCTAGTTGAACAGTCCGGAATACGTGTATCTTGTAAGAAGAGTTCATCTAGTTAAAATGTCGTCTCAATTTTAGGCGTTGGATTTGTTGTATTCTAAAAACGTTTCTAAGAGTAGTTTACAACCATCCCACAGTTTGGGTTCAACGTACTTTTGGGATAATTTTGTCGAGTTTCTTTCGTTTTTAACATGAGGGGTGCATCTCAGTGAAAATGGTAACAAAAATTGATTTTCGGTTTGAGTTGTAATTCTTATGGTGGCAAAAAAATGGGCTCGATCGTTTCTAGATATTGATATTCTCTTTCCAAAACTCTATTTACTTTTGTTCTAGCATGAAAACTAAGAGTAGATCGATTTGAGTCAAAAATGCAAAAAATACCTTATTTACCCCCATGGAATCGCCATTATTTAAAAAAAAACTGAGAAAAAGTACAAAAATAAAATGTATTTGAAATCCAATTTTACCTACTATGTTGCGCTTAGTTTCGTCGTACCATGCATTTAAGCTTTTCACCAAGCTGCCGCCTTTAATCTCATTTCAATTCAATTTCACTTATTTAAGTACTGACTATTTTTCTACATGATTTTGCTTCATTGCTCTTAGCTGTTTTTACGGATATTATCTTCATTAACATTTTGCGACACAATAAATAAAGCTTGAATTTAGAGTTGATTTATATTCGTAGTACAGTCAAGTTTAGATATTCATAATTGTGAACATCTTGACTATCATTAAAAACAGACTCGCACATCTTACCTACCATTCGGTCCAGAATTGCACATCTTGCCTATCATTCGATACTGACCTGCACATCTTGCCTATCATTAAATACCGACTTGCACATCTTTCTTGCCTTTCATTAAATACTGGCTTGTACATACATTTGCCTGTCATCAGATCCTATCTCAAAAAATGCATTAACTTCTCGAGCCAAGTCTCCTCATTTACCAAAACAATGCTCTGTTCAATAAAGCAAACCAGTAATTAATTTCTAAATTTCAGCTACAATATGTACGTAAACAATAATACTGTAACAATACAATATGTACTGTAAACTTGAAGCCGAATCCATCTTACACGAATACAACTCTTACCTTAGCAACTCGCATCCATCTGTACTAGGCAAAAACTAGTGTTTAGTTTGTTCATGATTTCACAAGACTGAAAGTGTCAAGTCTAACTAAGGTTCTCTTTCACAGCTGGACTCTGCCACATCGCTGATCCAAGCAGCCAAGAACCTCATGAACGCCGTGGTGCTCACCGTCAAGTGCTCCTACGTCGCCTCCACCAAGTACCCTCGTCACCAGCGTGAATTGGTCGCGGTATGTAGTACACTTGTCAATGTGAACCACTGTGCAGTAGTGCTGGTCTGGTCTGTTGAAAGTATTGTGGTCTGGTCTGCTGAAAGTATTGTGGTGTGGTCTGCTGTAAGTATTGTGGTGTGTTCCTGGTGAAAAAGCGTTTCGCTGGATAGCCGACGAATTCACTCACATGGCTAGCGCTCTCATGGCTAGCGCTCTCATGGCTAGCGCTCTCATGGCTAGCGCTCTCATGGCTAGCGCTCTCATGGCTAGCGCTCTCATGGCTAGCGCTCACACACTTTACCTTAGATCGTAATCAAAGAACTTAAGCATCCTGACTCTTGCAGCTGCACGCTTTCTTCATGCTCAATTTGAACGAGCATCTCCAATTTATGCTTGTTTAATTTATACCAATTCCTAATGGATTTCGATGTGCTGGAGGATGAGCTCATTAATTCAAATTATTCAATTCCTAATAGATGTTGATGTGTCAGAGAATGAATTTATACACCATTTTTGTGTGTGAACGTAGGCAATGCTTCCTGCCTATTCCACAGACCTAGTGCACTTTGTACCTTTGTGATATTTCAGGCTTATCAAGGGAACAAATGTTTGACCACCTTTTCTTATCATTAAATATTTCGTAGTCAAATTATATCGATAGAATTTTATAAACCCTTCGTCAGTATGAAAACTTCGGATTTCAGTTATTTGTTCTTGACTGAAAATACTCATTTGTAAATGAAAATTAAGTACTATTTAAATTATCTGTTTTCAAATCAATAAGCGTTTACTTAGCATAGAAAGTTTCACATTGATGTCATCTTCTATGATGTTTATCATTGTTCAGAAAGTCGTTATACTTGACTTGTAATGTGGCATTATTGGTCGTGCAGTCTCCCATCGTCGTGTGGAAGATGAAGGCTCCAGAGAAGAAGCCGCTAGTGAGGCGGGAGAAGTCGGAGGACGTGCGTGCCAAGGTACGCAAGGGGGCCCCTAAGAAGAGCGTCTCTGCCATCAAGGCGCTGTCAGAGTTCTCAAGTCCCGCGGATGCCATATAAATAGCAATTTTCCGTGATGTCGCTATGTAAGAGTCTCTTTCCGTGATGTTTCTTTCTTTGAGCTACTGTGTGTGGGTTGTGCTATGGACGGATCAGTGAACTTACTCTGTTGTCAATAGTTCTATTAGAAACAGCGCAATGGGCTATCTTTGTTGTCTACATATCTATCACAAACAGCTCAGTGCACTATCTATTTTGTCAACAAAATTAACGTCACCTACAAAGTTTACCCGATGAATTGTGGCTATTACGTGGAAGAAAAAAAGATTAATGGTGTCGATAGCAACACGCCTAAACAATAAATGGTTGACCCCATGTTTATATTTCTGTCGTATGTGACACCAATACCTCACAGTAGCTAGCGTGTTCAGTGAAGTAGCTCAGGGACTCAATGTGGGCTCTGTATTAGTGAAAAAGTTGTTCTGTTATTTCGACGCAGAACAGTTGTATGTAGAAAAGATTGGACGCTAAATTACAGAAAACTTAATATATTCTTTGTGTGTTGTATAGGGCTATCACTTTGTAGGAAGGAAAGGAAAAACACGTCTGGAACTGGTTAATCTGAGGCTTTATGCAGGCGAGTCCGAGCTGTTGGAGCCTAATCCAACAGCTAAGACACGTCAAGAGGAAGCTTCAGACACAACTGTGATGTTAAGGCCGTGGGACATGTGCTGCACTCAGTTCTGCTTGCACGGGATCAATTGAGGCTAATGAGATACCGATAAAAGTGCACCGGTGTCTTTTTACTTGAAGCGTATCTCTGTGGAGATACCATCGAATGGTGACCTGACTTTTACGTACAACTAACTTTGTGCTTATGGTCTACAGAGAACTTAAGAAAAGAAAAGACAGCCACTATTCTTAGGTGATATTACAACCGTAACGTGGTAATGCATCACTCCAGAGGGCAGTACGTCATCCATTAGCACAGAGTTCGAAGTACGAATGACTCAAATGAAGTCTGGAAGACGCGTTATGATTGACTGCTACAGTCATGATTTCATGAGCTGTATTCATTGATAGGTAAATGCATTACTTATTCCAAGAATGTAGTGTCGAGCTTGGAAGTGAGATTCAATGACTGATTATGATTATTAGCTATAGTTTTGTATCAAATGTATGAACTCGCCTCATCAAGCGATCATATATGTTCGTGTTCTTTATATTCCATTAGAAGCCAAAGTTTTGTAGAGACTCAGAAGGAACAAAGGACAGAGATAGGGTCTGTTAGTTTTGTATCATTGTTACTATACTGAATTCTTTTCTATCCACTTTACGAACAATCAGGGTTTAACAGATGTTCTGGCATGAAACTTTTGTTACGAGGTAAAGCAACTAATTTGCTCGACATGCAAATCAGCGCAATATTTTCGAAGCAGTTGCTTACTGTGATGTACTCTTACTCGTGCTGGACTTCATGAGGATGTGTTTTACTCGATTAAAACAAGATGACTTCGTGCTCTTGCTGACTTTTCTTTTTATTTACTGTTCCATTTGGTGCTGACATCTGTTTCAGGTACTGTGTTATTATTTCTTTCGTGTGATTTGAAGTATATGTTGTCTCTTTCAATTGTGGGAATGCATTCTCTAAGTTATATGTGAGAGGACTGCAAAAAGACACTTCTTTTTGGTTGCGGCTTCAAGATATTATGAGGCTGGTACACGTTCCAAAGTTCATTTTTTAACTTTTATCGGTGCTGCTAGCAGACTTTTACTTTGCGTGAACTAAAAGTATATGTATTTTGCTCAATTTTTATCAATTTTTCAGTTGATAAAATTTTCTCAAAATATTCAATTTGTTATTTCCGTAACTGCACTCGTTACCCTTAATCTTGTCTTCATCGTGAGCCGTGACCGTAGTCTTCATCGTGAGCCGTGACCGTAGTCTTCATCGTGAGCCGTGACCGTAGTCTTCATCGTGGGCCGTGACCGTAGTCTTCATCGTGGGCCGTGACCGTAGTCTTCATTGTGAGGTCGAGCATGGTCGGCACAGCCTATGTCGATGAACTCCCTCACAAGGTTGAACAAATAAAAAGTGAATCTTTATTTGCAGTTCAAATTTGATTATTTACTGTTATTTAACCACGATTTTACAAATAAAATTTTATATTTTCTACTGTGAGACTCTAGTTGTGATGAAATTTCAGCAATATTGCTTATAAATTCAACCATGGCTTTTGTGGGTCAGGATAGTTTTTCAGGATGTCTGTCTCATACAAAATGATTTTCTACAAGGAGACCCGTAACAGCGCAGGTGTCGCTGGAATTCTAAGCTAATTGAAAGGACAAGATCGTGAACTAAGAGTAAAGACTACGCTTTTGAGTTTCTGGATTGCTGTTCACAAACAAATCCCCTTTTCTTCTAGAAAAATTAGTGTAAAAGAACCGAAAGAGTGTTCATATCAAGCAAAAGCCTTTGCTTGTCGCCGTGTTACTATTGTAGTGGACTGTTCTTATGTCTCTGTGAGTCTATAGAGCGTCTTACGATCCTGTTCTTCATTGTCATTCAGTTCATTATACTGATAATAATGATAGGGTGCTTTGCCTTTGTTTTAACACGTTGCGGTGCTTTGTAAACTTGTGTTTTTCCAATGCTCAAGTTTATATTTCTCTTCATTTCGGGAAATGCATGATGCATTTAGCACATACCAATGTGTGGTGGTGCATTGATCAATGAATCTTTCAGTCCAATCGCAAAATTTTCCACTGATCATGTGCTGCAAAATATGCTCTAAGTTTCCTGTTGCGTGTTTTCCTTTTCAAGTTTCTTCTAAACAAGTGTTTATGTCGTAACATAATGAACAGGTGCCAAGAAACGGGTTCACTTACTGAAACTTACTGAACTGTTGATGGAAATTTGTTAAACTGTAAGTATCTGCTAGCTGTTTAATGTCACCGATTAATGAGCAATTCTGCACTGTACTTAGTAATAACATTCATTGGATGGTAAGTATTACCATTAACTTTTTATGAGTCTCCCAGCATATGGAATTCTGTGCATCTGCTAACACCATAAATTTTGTTTGTCTCCCAGCATCTAATTTTTTTTGCATCACCTAGCGCTATAAATTTTGTGTTTTAGCATCATAAATTTTATGCGTTTCCCAACACCATGCATTTCGTGCATCTTGCAGCCCTCTGAGTTGAGTAACATCTTGTCTGCTTATATGCCAGCAAATTTTGTTTGTAAGGTTCCAGCATGAAGCTTTCAGTCGTGCTGGATTTCGTTGGGAGACTTCATTTAATAGGACTCCTTTATTTGAGGCATAAGCACAAACACTAGGATTGTGACAAAAAAATAACCCCTGCTGTGTATCAGAAGACCCTCGCTCTCTTGGCGTGTCTTGAGAAAGGACGCGAGTGAGTTCATGTGCGAAGCTTTTTTTTTGCTCTGAATTCTTATAAAAAGTTGACCTTATGTTTGACGGGCTCGGTTTGATTACTTGTACAAGATGACTTTATTTTTGGGTTGAGCGTTTTCTCTTTTTAATAACGGGTTCAATTTTTGAGCAAAACATTTACTTGGCTATACTGTAAGTGGAATTCCGTGGTATGAATGTTTACTCTCAGTAAAAGGTTGTTTTCTTATGCTGAACATTTACTTGTCAATATAAGGTTTTATAATACGGCAAAATAGTGAGAATATCGTTTAGTTTAAACACTTTGTATCATCATTCAACAGTTGAATGAATATCGGTGTCCGTGATCATAAGAGCTTGGAAAATCGCTATAGCTCATCAAATCCAAGCTTGTATTTCTAGTCTCACAATAGTTACATGTTCTAAAATTTGTACAGAAATTATGATCCAAGAGTAGGTTGCTGCTTTCTGAATTGGCGTCGGTTTTTATCTCGCCGCGGCGACAGTGACCATCGCCTCAACTACGTCCGAGTAGATGGAGGCGTTTGCAACGGGCCAAGAGAGGTTTAAAATAAGTACTCGTCTGGGGTCAAACGAGCATGAAGCCCAACAGTGGACGCCCGCCAACCTATACCACTTACACAAAATTTTGTAAGCTCAGAGATTGATTTTACGAAACTGTTTAGTTGTCACTGCTGGACCTGGTAGGGTATCCAGAAGAAAGGGGACTAGAAAAATGGCTTCCTGATTCTAGTACCTGTTTTTGTGTGAATATAATGGAAAGGCGAAATTAAGGATAACTTTTGGCTTTCATTTTGAGCGACTGTTCACCTCGGTAAATTTCCCGTCTCTTGAAAACACTTTCCTGCCTCTGTTGAAAAGGTTTGTCCTCTGTCACGGTGGTAGAGTCCTACGAAGTTTTGTTAGTCATTCAAAGCTGACACTGGTTTATGAGTTGCGTAGCTGTGTATTGAGTGATGCGCACCTCTGGTGTGAAGTCGCTTCATGAACTCGAGCCTAGAAATTACTGATAAACCTAAAGCAATTCAACATTAGATGTTGTTGCACTGTTGTCCTTATTTAATATATGATTATCTTCATAATCTGTCATTAAAATTTACACTTATGCTGTATTGTGTTTTCTTTGTTCGTGAATATACTGTATTTCTCGATTTTTCTTCTTTCAATACGCGATTGTAAGGTGCCAAGTCGCAAGTGTTCTCAGTAAAAGAAATGAGTGTTCTCATTTTCTGTTTACTTTGTTTTTTCAAAATTTCCTTTCTATAATACTTCCAGTTGCCTTGGACTCGCCTTTGTGCAAAAGTTAATACCATGAGGGGGAACATGGTAAAGCTGTTACAGCAGCAGTGCGTGGCTGTATCTGCAGTGAGCTTTGTGTCAATCCACTTTTTCCTTATCGCCGTGTTTTACTATAATTCTTCAAGCAACGATTTATTTTCTGTCTAGCCTTTGTTTTAATTTTTGATGAGTATTTGTTTTGGAATTTGTAACGCTGACAAAATATTATTGTTTCCCGTTACAATAGACCTTTCTACATAGTTGAACGCGTAAATGTCGTTTGCGCTTCAACAACACTCGCTTTCAATTAAACCCCGTCTTAGTAAACTCCTAATTTTTGTCCAACAGCATTCCAGTTTTTCAATAATTATTGCCCTGCATGACTGACAAATGATCCTGGTACGTTCCTGTCTAAAATGGATATCTGTCGGTGCATTTGTTTTATATTTTTAAGCCTTCGTTTTTAAATCGGATTTATCTGACGCTATTGTATAGTTAAGCGTTATTTTCTTGAAACGAGGAACTTCATTTTACTTTACCACTGAATATTCTCGTCAAGCACGTGCACCTATAATTGCTTGAGTAATGTTGCTCTGCTATCTTTGTTGAACTGCAGATAACCTCCTTGACACCTGAGGGAAAGAGAGGGGTGTTAGAAGCTATTTCATCAAGAGGGAGGGTGATATTTCACAGCATTTTTGGAGTTTTTCTGGGCTAGGTAAGTTTTTTGTGCTTCTCTCAAAGGAGTGATGCTGATTTTGGTCCTGTTAAAGCGTGTCTTGAGGACTTGTCGCTGTTTAGAGGTCACTATAGACAACTGCAACATACTTTGCAGCTCTAGGTCTGACGATCTGTTACTGAATGTGCGGACTGTCGTTCCATTTTGTTAACGGGCGGTGGCCGACGTGTCATTCCGGCTCCCCTGTTCGTGCACAGCCACTTCTGTTTCTGTTAATTATAGACCTATTGCTCTGGCTGACACAGTAAGATTTTTGGCCCTCAAATCTACGTCTAAGTCTGTTGTCTTCATTCTTTTTTTTTGTGCGAAGTTATTGGTCGAAGCATTATTTGCTGACGTGGTGCGTCCCTCACCCTCGACGTAATCATGAACTTCCTAAAAAAAATTACACCCTTGTCATGTTAAAATACACACTCTTAACTGAAGAAATTACGTATATTTTCGCTGGAAAGGTAGTTTGCTAAGCACGGTAAGTTAACTTGCATTCGCTGTGTATTATATTCTAGTTACTTACAATTCCATGGTAGGCATGTTCCCAGGTCTAGCCCGGTGGCCGAACTTTCGGATTAAAATCATTTTAGATAAAGTTTGTTTACTTCTGTAAATTTATATTCTGGAAATAAATTATTGCTGTTCATACATTATTTCTAGGAATAATAATGTTTTTGTTTTACCAAAGGTTTTCTGAATTTTGTTTCTTCCCAGCGCGTGTGAACTAATTTTTTACTTATTTTATCTTAAGAATATACGAATAGATTATAACGAGATGTTTTGGTTCTTCACAGATTTTTATACTTGATTTTCGTAGCACGTTTTCCACCTTTTATATCAGTATTTATCATAAAGTTAGTATGAATTTAAGGCTGTCATTTCATTGCACTAAGATAACATAGGAAATAACTCAATCATTGCCAGTAAACGTATCTCTATTAATTATTTTAATTTCCTGATCTTATGGTCGTCCGCCCTATCCTGTGAAGGACAGTCATTATGGCAAGAAGACAAGTTACTTGTCTTTGTCTTAAATCCAGCAATTCAAATTTCCTACAAAGGACGTCAATATTGTTTCCATATGTATTCATTTACGGTCTCCGTAGCGTGAACAAAATAATGGCGCTTTTGTAGATTTGCACCATTAAAATCTAATGCTCGTCAGACATCGACTCTGAAAATCTCAATTCATCGTAAACGCGAGATTAAAATTAGCTGACACGACTTCCGTGCCTGCGCTTGAGGAGCGGCGGTGTCAGCAGATTTGTCTGTGTGGTTGTCTGCTCAGTGACGTCGCCTTATCGATATCCAATGCAGCGCTGGAGAAAATATTTCATGCACGTTCAGTGAGACTTAGCGTATTTGTTGGCCTTGTTCTTAGAAAGCGTTAGGAAGCAAGGCAAGAAATTAAATTTTCCGATATTTGGGACTTCTTTTTCTCTTTTCTTGGAACTTTGAGAACGGGTCCAAAGAGGCCTGAACTTCAGCATAAAAAATGACCATAGATGAGTGTGTTGAGTACAGGCTGTACCCAGTGAGTAGGTTATGAATCTTTACACTTCTTTCCGATTTTAGTGTAGGTTTGAGTTCATTCGGTCCAGCTTCTTGATCGGGATTCTAATGAAATATACGAGCGAAGTTACTTAAGAAAAACATTGGCTCGAAATGAAGGAATTATTTATGCGAGTTTCACAATAAAGGCACTAAATATAGGTTATCTCGATGCGAACTCAGAGAGAGTTGTAACGATATCGTGTTTCGACGTATGATAGTGTAAATTATTCTTGTTATTTGAAAAAGTAAATAATTTTACAAGTACCGCAATTATAAGTTCTGGACAATTTTTTTTTAGAAATTTGTTCATTGTGTAAAAAAACATGATCGTTTGATTGTTTTTTGATAGAATTAACGACATAAATGCAGGTTGTAAGCGTGTGTAGTGAGAGAACCGCAAACATTTAAAATAATCAAATACCATTAGAAGGAGGATTGTTTACAATTTAGGGCGTGATTATTTATAATTTGAGGCGTGATTATTTATAATTTGAGGTGTGATTATTTATAATTCAAGACGTGATTATTGATAATTTGGGGCGTGATTATTGTAGGCATGATTATTCATAACTTAAGGGCGATAATTTATGATTTTGGGCGTGGTTATACATACTTTGGAGCATGATTATTGATAACTTGGGGTGTGATCATTTAGTTTTTAATTTTGTGGATTTTAATGATTTACTGGAATTTTCTCCTAAATGTTCCATGTGACAGTTTTTGTTCACTAGTAATTCATCTAACAATTATAGTTGGGAGCGAAAATTTGGTTTATTTATAATGATAATTTTACTATATTTTAAACGAATTGTGAGTAAAATTAAAGCTGAGTCAAACACTGATAAATATTAGCAAAAAACTCCCAAACAAAGCTTAGTTTCAATTGCAAGTCGTTGTTTTTCTTAATATTAATTGGTCCCTGCATAGTTGATCAACGAGGAAAATCATTAGAAATACATAGTTTTAAAAAAGCTTACAATTATTCAAATTTCCAACAACACTGATGGCGCACATTCTGTAACTTCATACATTAAATCATAATTATTAATTTTTCAAAATTCCAGTGACAGTCAAAACCTTGACCTTTACATGAACATTTACGAAATACACCTTCAATATTCGCTCCGCTGTTCCATCTCCGTGATTTCCTAGCTAAAATAAGTTGTACTAATTTTATTTTTAAGTTTCTCAATGTATTTCCTAGATTTATGGGCACAGCTTCTCTGATTCGGCGAGCTTGAAGCATTTCTCGTAAATGTGGAGTCATGAAGACAAATTTTTATTTCTAATACGTGCGTTGCATCGCAGTGCAGCTTACGATTGCAGGAAAACGCATGTGTTGCGGTGCAGACTGTACGCCTTAGATCAAGACATTTGTCTTCCCGTTACGGAGCAACACAGGTACAACGCAGACACAACACAGGCACAATACAGACAAAACACAGGCACAAGACAGATACAACACAGGCACAAGACAGACACAACATAGACACAACACAGGCACAACACAGACACAACACAGGCACAACACGAACAATACTGAGCACGTGTTGTGCTGCAGTTTGCTATCATCATATCCGATGCCTAAGACTATCTGCCATTTATCTTCCATTGAAAAAAGGAAAAATCAAACTCACGAATTTAACCATTGTGTGGTGTTCATATTGTTGTCACTCAGTCAGTGTGTGTGCATCTGGTGGACTCGTTTCATTTTGTGGTTTTTAATGCCTTTCAATCAAACACTTTTATATTAAAATAAACAACAGATGTTCACTTCATCCCAATTACAAAC
>VCRD01002891.1:6314-57168 GCA_006783055.1 Trinorchestia longiramus | reverse complement strand
CTCACGAATTTAACCATTGTGTGGTGTTCATATTGTTGTTACTCAGTCAGTGTGTATGGATCTGGTGGACCCGTTTCATTTTGTGGTTTTTAATGCCTTTCAATCAAACACTTTTATATTAAAATAAACAACAGATGTTCACTTCATCCTAATTGCAAACAGTAAAAACATTGAAAATATTGGCAGTAAAAATTAAGACGGGTCCCGAAGAGCTGCAGCCTTGAATGAAGTTTGTCCACAACAGCTAATGAAATCAAGCACCTGAAGACGGAAGCCCCTCACTCATCTCAGGAGATGTGATCACTGGTTATGAGCCCGTAAACAACTTCACATGAGATGTCACTTGCAACAAACACCTAATTAACTAGAAGCGAGATCTTCAAAAATTGCATGTGTGCACATTTATTTTTCACCGTCGTTTCTTCATATCTTACTCTTCGTACACAGACCACCACATGTGAACCATGCTTTACTCCTTCTAAGCAGACCACCACGAGAGAAGCATGCAGCTCTCTGTAGCACACGAGTGACTTCCTGCCATGTACGAGTATATATTCTTAATATATGTTGTCAAGTATATATTAAGTATTAGAAGCATACATTCTCAAGTACATTCTTAACTTGATCTTGTGATGCTGCTGGATGTACTTATAGTCAACCAATGTTGCATTCATACTCTGCAGCCCACACAGACACACATTCACGCTCTGCAGCCCACACAGATCCACATTCACGCTCTGCAACCCACACAGACCCACATTCATGCTCTGCTGCCCACACAGACCCACATTCACGCTCTGCAGCCCACACAGACCCACATTCACGCTCTGCAGCCCACGCAGACCCACATTCACGCTCTGCTGCTCACAAGTACTGTACGCCTGCACCTCCACACCCCACACACGGTCCTCCTTCATCCTCGTGGTCCGTCACGCTCTGGCTGGCGGCCAGTGCGCCGAACTCTCCCCATCTCACCCCTCCGTGCCCCCTACACAGCTCGTCTTCTCAGCAAATCTTGCCTTTGCCAGTTTTCAGGTTACTTGAAACTTTTCTTCGCCTTAATCTATCCAAAAAATGTATGCAACTTCTACTAATTTTTCGTTGAAACTTGATTACGTTCTCGAGTACCTAAATCTTATATTACTGCTAACTTATGCAGCCATATTCAACTACGATATAAAATTGAAAGGAAAAAATAAATTGAACGGCAGGAGTGCTGACATGTCTGCTCAAATTTCACGTGTGTGCCCCACATACCGACCAAAATAAATAGGAAATGTACTTGGGCCTGCACTTTTATGATTCAATCGTATGGGATTTGTTTTCAATATAGCATTCTTTTCAAAGATCAGATGCATCATCGGCCTCTTATGACTGGAGAGCGTTAATGAACCGTGTTGCTTCTACATCTTTTCATTGCAACGCAAACTACTTGGCTGAGCCTTTCAGAAGTATAAGTTCTCACATTTGTTAGAAGTTATTTTTGACTTTAATTCCTGATGTTTAAAGTTTACGACTACACTTGTGCTGTTAATATTACTTTTTAGCGTCGAAAACTACTGCATTCTTTAGATATTAACCTGAATAATTGCATACATAAGTTTTTGAAGCGAAACTTCGTTTTTATTTCATTTTCTAAACAAATTCTTGTATGCTGTTTGAAGCCCCAGTCATTTTAAATAGAAGCACATAAATCATAAAAAATAAAATCTACAACGTGTGACACTAGAATTCTTACCGTCGGAGGAGACGGTCTGATTTCAAAGAGTGATGATTCAAGATCAAGCCAGTGATCTGACGCGTGTAACATCAAGAGTCCCAAGGAAGCGTTTTAGGCCTGCTCTTCTTCAACACATACATACATCAACGATCTTGACGTCGGGATCATCAGGAAAATCGATAAATTTGTAGACGACACGAAACTTTGTCACAGAGCTTTCACCGAAAGAAACAGAATGACTATTCAATCAGACGTCAATCGTCTACTTCAAAGGACTGAAACCTGGCAAATCAGCTTTAATATTGACAAATGTTCAGTCGCTCACTTTGGTGCTAATAATCGGCATTTTCAACATATGATGAATGACACACCTATTGGAGAAGTACAGCAACAAAGAGATCTTGGTATCATTATCACTGAAAATCTCAAGCATGGCAAACGAGTGGAAAAAAGCGTAAAAAATGCGACCAGGATCCTCGGTTTAATTTAAGAAACTTTGAATACAGGTCAAAAAACATCATCATACCGCTCTATAAAGCGTCAGTGCGACCAGTGATGGGCACTAAATACAGTAAATGTATTTAAATACTAAATGCAGTTTTCAAATGTATTTAAATACTAAATGCAGTTTTCAAATGTATTTAAATACTAAATACATAAAATGTATTTAGATACTCCAGTAAATACTTCTTTTAAAATTAAATTTAAATATCGAAGAATCAAGATATTCGTGGACTGAGTGTACTAAATAGACGTTAAGATATAATTCATTTAGGAGTAATTTTGGAGTCATTTTAAAATGTACGAGCGCTGTCTTGTCGTACGAGAAGCTAACTTCACTGTAATTGAAACACGACTAAAATTCCAAGCCTGGTGCTTGAAATTTTAGTTACATAGCTAACAATAACTACTGTCTAAAAATTTGGCTTAACTCTTGCAGAATATATATCCCCGGCAAAAAAGGGTAGAAAGTATAATTTCACTCTCAATTACTAATAGTCATTTAATTTTAGAAGCAAACATCAATACAGTTCTTTAACATCCTACTTATACTGTCCCGCATCATTTTCATAAATAGCTGGTGTATGACAATGCTCCAAAGAAACTCCTCCTAAACGTTAAATTCTGATAAAGAACTCACACAATGAAAATACTTTTTCAGAACTCACTACTAAGAGTAGTTTTTATTAGAGCGCAATAATATCAACTGTTCAACACCACTTTTGTCGCTAAGTTTATTTCTACGGGGTATTAACGTTCAGCCAGCAAGAGAGAATAATCTTTCGACCGGGGCAGAAGACGGCAAAGTTATGTTAAAACGAAGAAACATTTTCCGAATCAGAGGATGCCGTTTCAAGTTTTCAATGCTTTTGTCACTGTCGTTGAGATACGTCATAACCTGCATGTCTACTGAGGATTTGCTGGACGATCTTTTCTTTTCGAAGCCACAGTACTCATCTTTGGACAACGTCGAGTTTGCCTCTTTTGAGGCACAGGCAGAATTTTCCGACTGGAATGTTGAGGCAGAAATTGTGAAATCATTTTTCAATGAAGTCATTTTGCTGTTGCGGTTCCACGCTTTGTTGACATCCACCCATCGCAACTTGAAGAAAGGATGAGTGGTAGCAGCCAATATAGCATCATGAACGTCTAGTTCATCAACTAGCTGAAGATATTTTTGGAATCTTTTCTGAAAGCCCTTCTGAAAGCCCTGAAAAACTGCCTGCAAGAGTGGGACACAATATTTCAACTGCTGTGACTTCAGTTCATTAAGTT
This sequence comes from Trinorchestia longiramus, assembly GCA_006783055.1. Taxonomy (NCBI): domain Eukaryota; kingdom Metazoa; phylum Arthropoda; class Malacostraca; order Amphipoda; family Talitridae; genus Trinorchestia; species Trinorchestia longiramus. The sequence goes on along the minus strand of VCRD01002891.1, from coordinate 53,672 downwards.
TATTTTGCACAGTAAGAAGGGTAGGTAGGAAGTGTCCGTAGAAAATGGCCTCTTCTCCTTGCAGGTGGTCGATTGCAGCAGCGATGGGTGCCAAAACACAAATACATTCATCAATGAATTCTATTTCCGAGGTTTTCAGGGTTGGAAGCTCTAATACGGTAAAAAGTTCATTGAGCTTCTCTTTGTGTTTCAGTAGCAGAGTTTAGGCATCATGGAGTGAATTCCATCTCGTAGTGCATGGAAGCTGCAGACTACAGTTGAGGACTCCTTTTATTATCTCAGTAGACTTTGGACGACCACACTTGTTGCAGACGGCTGAACATTTTCCCATTGTAGTATGGTTAATCGTTGAAAATTTATTATTTTTAAGCGTGTTTTTTGGCACCGGTGGTGGCCATAAGACTTAGGGTGTGAGAAGCACAGCGTACATCCTTCGACAACGTGAACTTCATTTCATAATCAGAGCTGTTGACATCATAGAATTTGGAGTCTTCTTCCGGTGCGACGAGCTGCAACTCATTTTCATCTGTCTCTGTCATCAGCATTATCGTCACCGAGTGGATCACCTGCGGAAGTAGTGACTCCAAACTCTTTAAAAGCTTTCAAAAAATTTGAGCCATTATCTGTTCCAGTGCTGACAACTTTGGTCACTGGCAGGTTGAAACAGTTGAGAATATCTTCTAATTGCTCGGCGATTTTGATGTAAGAGTGGTCACTCTTGAAACAACAGCAAGCTAATGCTCCACTACAGTTAATTCTAAATAGTTTAAAATGCAGTTACCTACACAAAGCTGGAGCAATACCCACAAATATTATTTTATTGTTTTGGCCTAAAACAGGGACACAATAATTGCAGCTATTAATTCGTTCATTGAGAAATGGGTTGAATGCAAACATAGTGCTGTTCTTTTTATTGTTTATAAATAAAAACTAATTTTTCCGCTTGTGGGTTCTACTTGTGAGAAGTAAATCAACCATAATACTAGATGTGTAAAGAGGAGGATACGCAGTAAATAAACTGTAACACTATTTTGTATAGTTGTCAAGTAAGGATGTAAAAATGACATTTGTTAAGAAACGTGTATAAGCAATGATCACAAAAAATATTGTGAGGTGTATAGAAGATATCAGAATAAAATACAAGGCGCATAGTTGAAAGAAAGGAAGTGAAAAAGAAGGTGAATAAGGAAAAACAGTGATCGACTGTAGGGGCGACATGTGAATATCAAAGAATAGAAATGAATTAATGAATTTTGATTTGAGAACTGGAAAATTTTAGATAAAATTTGAAAAGGAAAAAGGGAAGATATTATGGGTGTGCAGATTGGAAGGTGTTGGTGATGTTTTACGAATTTGGATCGTTTACGAGTCTTTGAACAAAATATTGTGAACAGTTGTGGAATCTAGAAAATTAGCTAACCAGTAAAAAAATCTTTGATCGATCTCTCTGATTAGTATTCGACAATCATAAAATTGAACAATTTATATAATAAATTTATTGAGTTCTCACCGCAATGATTAGAGTTTTCTAACGAGAATCTTTGTTATAACACCAGGTTAAAAATTTACACCTAATTGGACTTAGCACTGTTCAAAAAGCTAAGATAACACGTAGTTCGGTGTAGAAGCAAAGAAGTAGCAAAATTTAAAATTCTGTTAGTTTTACCCAATGAATGGTTACTCCAAGAAAGCTACGATGACGAGTTGACCAGATGTCGGCAGTAAAGCAAACGTAATCCAGTTCCTCCAGTTTCGCCTTCAGCTTTGTCTTCAACAACGCTTCATCATTCGTTAACAGGCAACTTAGCTTCCAACGAGACATCCCCGATATGGAAGGGTTCAGGGCTGAAAATTACATATGAAATGCGTTGAATTTGATCACTCATGAACGGAGATTTCTATAAAGATAGAATAATTAAACCTTGTAACACAAAGTCTACGCGAAACCTAAAATTACTTTCAACATCAGTGAAACCATTGCTTACTATGAAGAGATGAGCGGGCTGAGATTAGACTAGATTAGATGACGAAGGGTTTCACAGGCAGGATAAACATTGATTGTTCATCTGTAGCCTTCATTTTTCAAAGAAACTCTTTCAGGTCAGTCCTCTGGTCTACCACACGAGAGTTATGCATGAAGAAACAAAACAACAGGCCTACCTACAGACAAAAACAAAAGCAGCATCAATCAGATTCCTTGCAAAACGTATTGCCGGTTCTGTGTTTAGTAGCTCAGATCACTTTTGAGAAGAGTTGTATAATCAAGGTATTCTGACAAGGAAAAAACCTATTTGCGTACCCCATTTCAATGGATCCTTTCTATCCCTCGTGGATCCCTCTATGAATGTGAATAACAATCCCTTATTGTTACTATTCATTTAACATACATGTAGATATTTAGCGTGTTTATTTTTAGAACTTGAAAGAAAAGATAAAAGTGAACAAGTTTTGTTGTTAACCCAGTTGTTCACTTTTATCTTCTCTTTCAAGTTCTAAAAATAAACACTCTAAATTAAATAGCTTTCTCTGAACAACTATCGGTTATAATTGAACGAGCGTTGGAGAGTCAAATTATATTAAAAAGACTTACTTGACAGGAGTGAAACAAATGCAGGCTCTTTAACTGTCGCGAGGGGATGGATTCTTCCTATAATGAAATTCGTGATTGCCTTGTACACGTCCTGTTGCTTGACTCGTACTTGCTGCGTTGCCGCTGGTGACATCGCCACGTCAATCCTAAGCTGTTTGGGACTTGGCTCTTCGCGTGTTTTCTGTTTCTTGCTTTTCCGAACTGAGCTCACGTACTCTAGGATGGTGTTTCTCATTCCGGAATGTCGCCTCTGTTGAAAAGTAATAAAATTAGACCTGGGATAAATTAAAATTATAGTAGCCAATATTCTTCAGCTTCTACTAGCTTCGTTCCATAGTCAGGATTTACTTAGGTCGACTAATGCTGGTATCAAGAGAAACCAAAGCATATCTGAATATAAATATATACATAATTTATAGGCAAAAGAGTATTGATTGTGATGCCTGCTAAGTAGGAGAAACAGATAAATCTGCGTGCTAGGATTAAAAAATATTAAGACAACGTTCAGAAGAAAAATGAGCTGCCCGTTGTGTACCAACACAGGAGAGGGCACAACAACTCAGGTTTTTCAAATGTTTCAATAAAACAGAAGGTAGAAAATCAATATAGAATAAAAATCATAGAGTCATTTTGCACTCAAATTGCACCTAGCAAAATTGTCACCTTCATGTACCTGAACAGCTTTTTCTTCAGATCATTAAACGTTCTCCCTGGCCTCCACATTTTTGAGAATTCCATGCGTACAACACAAATATTATTTTATGATAAAACTTATATTTAATTTTGTTTAGGGAGATAAAATTTTCACCACACAATAGATTGTAGGTGAAATATTAGCCCCATAGAAAAACAAAAACAAAGGGAACTTAATTTTGGAAACATCTCAAACAAGTAACAGAGACATCATAACTTATGTAATGAAAGTAATTATTATTTTATTTATTATGGGTTATACAGCATGGACCGTTGGACTTACGTTAAAATATTCGTAATAAATTCTTCCTGCGACCAGTAAAAAAATTTGTCAATTAATTAGATATAAAAACCTATTTTTATAAAATAAAATGATGTATACATACAAAGTTGCTAACTTACTAAAGAATTTTATAACTTAAAATAGCACAATAAAAGATCTTACTAGCCTTAATATGAGTGTAAAAGTTCGTTCTACTGTTCATGAAGGCTGAGATGGTTTAACCACAGAGCATGCACTCACACTTGACTTTAACACTAGATTGTTCTTTTATTTTATATTTTCCATCCAAAAAAGGGTGTACTGGAGACATTTCTCTATTATCGGTACTTGAAGAGGGCAAGGAACATGAAATAGAACTTTTAGAAGCCATTTTTACAATAACTAACGCGTATGACGTGCAAATAAAGTTTCAGAGCAAGTCTTAACACGCTTAGTGAAAAGTGATCCTAGCTTGACTGCTTGCAGTGAGCCAGAATGCTTTCGTGATTAGTAACAACTTCCACGCTTAAAACGTAACATATTAAACAAAACTGTAACAAATTTGAAAATTTTCTAAAGAAATTCACTATTTTTATATTAATATCCTTTTATGCATTGTTGCAAAGAGAGCCTAAACACATATTATCCGGTTATTGGCCATATGAATTTACATCATGCGTTACGATAGTAGTAATAAAAGTAACAACATGAATGTTTATAGGTAAAGAGTAACACTTGTGCAAACGTAACAATTCTGGCAATCTTGACTGCTTGCCAAGCAGTGGATGCCTGGAGCCATTGAAAATTATTGCCATGTATTTATAGTGAGTATTTAAATACATTATATTTCAATAACAATCATTATATTTAAATACGGTATTTAATTACACGTCTTTCAATATACTTGAAAATACATTTTCAGATACACATATGTATTTAAATACTGCCCAACACTGAGTGCAACCATACCTATAATAGAATATGCAGTGCAACTGTGGTGTCCTACCCTTCAAATAGACATTAACAAAATGTAAAAATATTGCGAAAAGCAACGAAGAAGATTCCTGCACTCCGTAATCTCAGTTACGAAATGCGTCTCCAGTAGCACGAGCTTATCTCCCTAGAACAAAGGAGACTGTGAAGACAACTCGTCGAGGCCTATATATATCTCAATGGTTTCAATGATGTTACTCTAGAAGGGCTTTTTGAAAGAGACTATGAAATGTATGTTTGTGGTATGTTTGTGTGACTGAAGTGCTTGTAATTGATTTAAGTGTACGCACGTGATTGAAACATTTACGTACATACGTATGTTGAGGTGCATGTGTTTGATTTATGCCTTTGCGCCAGACGTTATGGGACTTGGGTAGCAGCCCAAGAATGGACCAAACGGCTCGTTCCTGTTGCCATATTCTATTCTATTTTATTCTGAGACGTATCTGTTCTATGGCTTAGATATCTCTTGCGCATCACGTGTAAGACCTGCTGATGTATGATATGCATACGTATGCAACGGCATGTGATAATACATACGATACAAGTGTAATAGCTCTAGCACTCCTCCTTTGGGGATTTCTCAAAAGAGTTTTCGAATTTGACAGAAAATCTATGGGTTCCGTACTCAAATTGCTTCATTACCATTTCAATAGAAGTATTGTTCACCTTGGAATCTTCTTATAATTATTTTTAAGCTTTAAGTCAAGCAAAACCTGAAGGCACTTCACAAACGAAGTATACAGTATGTTTTCGACATATATGTATGAATAAAGGGCACGTGACTATGGAGCCGTCGAGCTTACGTTCTCCATGTCAGTTTAGTTTAAGTTTACTAGAACTTTTACTATTGAACTTATGCCAGTTATGCCAAGTATGATTTCGTCATTTTTTGGGAACGAGAACATTTACATTCCTAAAATGTGCTGTCGGCAATCCCCCTAATTTTATAAATGAAATCCAAGGACTAGATGGAATCTTATGTCCCGTTTCCCAATACTTCACCTAGGACGCATTAAAAATACGATCCTGTAGGTTAAATAAAACTATAATAAATGGAATCCTAAAGTTAAAAAGAACCCGATGAGATAAATTGGACCCTGTATGGTGAATAAATCCTTATCAAAAGACCTTGTAAAACGTTATCTTCAGAATCTCATCATCGTACCTCCGGAATATATGTAAAGAAAATTTGCTTTAGCATCGATAAAAATTGAGGCCACGCTTGCTATGTCACGGTAACAAAATTGTGGGTCTGAAGGATTTCGGTTCAAGATTTATGGACTTTTTGGTTCCAACAGCAAATTTATTGCTTAATGGAGAGCTTCAGCTTTTACGATAAACGCTTCCTACACTCTAAGTTAAGCATTATTTCATTAGACGCACGGAAAGTGTAAGCGGTTTGAGAGGATTTAGTATGTGTTCCAACATTCCCTCTAATGATGTTACTGCCATCCAACATTCCCTCTAATGATGTTGCTGCCACCAATATTCTCTCTAATGAGGTTGCTGCATCCAATATTTCCTCCAATGATGTTGCCACCATCTAATATTCCCACTAATGTTGCTTACGATTCGTTAGCATATGCACATCTGAAATATTATAATATTTTATTTCAAATTGTTGGGATCTTGTCCATATTTTACACTTAATTTTCAACATTGTTGGGAATTATTCCATCTTTTATTGACGGCTGAGGCGTTCAATTAACAATGGCTGAATATTATCAAATCTTCTTTTAAAATTGTTGGGATATTGTCCATCTTTTACATTTCATTTTCAACATTGTTGGGATTTATTTAATCTTTTATTGACGACTGAGGTGTTCAATAACAATGATTGAATATTATAATATTTTCTTTTAACATTGCTGGGATTTTATTCTTTTTTTATTGATACATTGAGTGTTCAATTGGCAATGATAAATATTTCATCGCCTTATGATCAGAGCTCTTGATCAGGCGGAATTAATTAATTGCGTAACCTCGAATGTTATACAAACCGTCAGAAAAAAAGAGCACATGTATTCCAAATGACCAGTTTCGTTTCATGATTATAGAGTTACAGTTACATACTTGATGTCCTGGCATTGCGAGAAACTTTCGTCTTTCGACTTGGTAAGTTCTCGACCTAAGACAACAATGTTACATTTTCTGACGATTTAATCCATGAGTCCTTCCGCGTCGCTAAGGATCATTATGCTCATCAACAATACGCAGAAAAAGGAATACACAGAAAGAAATACACAGTGCAACATTGAGTGTACAGCAATACGGATGAAGACTTCTGCACTAGGCTCCGTCAACTCTCGACTGCAACTCTATATAACACAATAAGAAATTAATATTCGTTGTCAGTTCATAAAAGAGAAAATCTCCGCTTCGGGCATATAATAATCCTTCGCTAGATATAATCATTTCTGACACCTCATTTACATATTTCCGGTGAGCATTGGTATGCGTTACATATTTTACACATTAAGTAATAGCTTTTAGCTGCGGAGGTTTCGTTACTTGGACGGTTGTCCTTCGATATTTATTTTGCAGACGGGTCAGTGTGGTTAAGCATCAGCTACGCACGTAGCAATTCAAATTCCTCGCCAAGTCAAAGCAGAAACATTCTTCGCCTTATTAACGTGGTAACTCCAACCCACTACTAAATTAGACCTGATTTAATGGAAGACATTTCTGCAAAATACTAAATGAAGTTTATCTCAAACCGAAAAAATTCTCCTCATGATCTCCAACTGATCAGCAAGTAAACGACAAAGAACTTTTGCATTTCTGGTAAGTTTAGTTATAAGACTATAAATATTATCACGGACTACCACACTGCCCTTATACCCTGTGTAACATATATTTAATTCTACCTGTAATGACTAGATGAATCCCTTCTCTGCATTGACATTTCATTTTCGGTGTTGAATATTTAGTCACAAAAAACACGACATTAAAAAGCACGAAATGGGTAAACGAACAAAAACACAATATTTTAGAATAAATATCACTCAATTCCCTACTAACTTCTAAAAAGCCAAATACATATAAAAAATTTACCTGTCTGCAGGTACAAAATAATTAAGCATTACACGTAAACCAACACTTGTTATTAGTGACTTTGCTGTGCATTTCGATTGCAGCTCTCCTTACATATTCAGTCACATGCTGGGTTTACATTGTGATTTACCTGCCGCATGTAGTTCAACGTTGAACATATTCACGTTGAATCACATAGAGAAAAATTCTAATTTTTTCATTACATTAAATATTCATGAAGTGATGAGTTTTCTGATACCGTAGATGAAAAGAGAAAAATGTTTCTTAACTTTTGTTCCTCTACCGGTAGTATTTATTGTGTATTTATTTTTCACGACGGGGAATTTCTTACGTACGGAAATAGAAAATATTTATATTTTCATTCACTTTGATGCATTTACGTACATCTATGTGCGTATTTATCTACATTTTCTATGACGTGATACAAGAAAAATGTTAGAAAATTCAAGTGTGAAATGTTAGAAATTATCAAGTGTAAACTTGTTCGAATTTAAATTACGAATCGTGTTCATGGAATCACTGCAGTTCCAAGTTTAGGTAAATAAGTTTGCAAACACTTTATTTGTGTTAAATATCCATAACAATTTTGCTCACTAATTTCCTCTACCTTTTCACAAAAAAATTAGTAACTTCTCTACACACTCCAACTCAAATTCCTGCTTGCATAAATGTAATAAACAAAAAAAGCGTTCAAGTGAGCGAACAAAATCAACAATCCACTAAATGGACAACGAAATGCAAGAGTTTTGGTGTTTGATCACGTTTATAAATGTCGCGCGTTTAGGTACGCGCAAAATTTCAAAGCACTCGTCAGAATTTTATTTAATTAATTTTTACGGGATTTGAACATTCCAATGCATTGGATTCCGCGTTGGACCTCAACATGAAAATGCAGTTTCACGCAGCAAGTCGCTTTCTTGGTTAGAAAACAGTGTAATCGCCACAAGACGATGTGCTGGGCGAGAACGACGCGAGAAAAATATGCCAGTTATTGCAACAATTTTACAGCAAGTCGACAGACGGTCCGTGTTTTCGAGTTGTAACTGTCCAATATTTTGTGAATATTCAATCCCGCTTGCAATGAACAGAATAGTTATTGTTTATGAAAGCTCTTTGTACGCACACATAACGACCTCAGATTTAGGTTCAAACTGACTAAGAAAAATATCGGCTAGTTTTCGAATTAGATTGTTAACTAATTTGCAAATAAGTTAATTTTTTTACGCTTAGGCCCAGATAATCAAAAAACTTCCAATGAGGGACCATTATAAAGCCTTCACTTCTTACATAACTGTTTCGTTCCACCTGAAAGTAGCTATCTAGATTTTTCCTACTAAATTGCGTTGGGTGATACCACTATCTATAAGGAATGCTGCTAAATATTACTAGGGACGCATTCAGCAACACTGCTAAATATCACTGAGGAAGCATTCAGTAATGCTGCTAAATATCACTGGGGAGGCATTCTGTAACACTGCTAAATATCACTAGGGAAGAATTGAGTAATGCTGCTAAATATCACTAGGGAAGCATTAAGTAATGCTGCTAAATATCACTAGGGAAGCATTAAGTAATGCTGCTAAATATCACTGAGGGAGCATTCAGTAACACTGCTAAATATCACTGGGGAAGCATAAAGTAATGCTGCTAAATATCACTAGGGAAGCATTAAGTAATGCTGCTAAATATCACTGAGGAAGCATTCAGTAACACTGCTAAATATCACTGGGGAAGCATTCAGTAACTGCTAAATATCACTAGGGAAGCTGGACCAAGATGGTGTCCAGAAGAGTCCATCTCTCACCCGTCCCGACTTGTGTCTACAGAAGCCTCGGCCAGATTAATGGAGGCTTCTTTGTGTTTTCCTCTGTAAGGTCTGCAGCTACAGAATGACTGAGTGTTCAAGAGATTGGGTTGAGTCTTTGAGGTGCAAAACTATTGTGAGATTGTCGTACGAAACTTCGTGCAGCAGCCTATAAAGCACCAAACTTTAGAAGTTCGATTACATTTATGAAAATGCCTTTGAGGTTTTAAGCTGTAGAAGGATTGTCTGAGAATATTGGTGAAGTAAGTTTCCAGGTTTGCAGCAGTAGGCAGATTCATTTACTAGATTTGTGCAGAAGTCCTTCGAATATTTCGAGGTTAAAAATATTTGTGCTTGATTATTTGAGGTGTTAAGCAAAGGAAATTATGTTCTACGAAACTTTTGCTATCTTTTACGACAGTGTTCTTTAAATTATATCCGCTGCGACCCTCTTTAAATGATTGTATTTTTGTACGACCCCTTTAAATTTAGCAAAATGAAGAATAAAATAAAAATCTAGTAGAAAAATTTAATGTTTATAAAGAAATCGGGTCTACTGTACAAAATACACACATTAAAAAATGTAAAAAGTAATATGTAAAGTGTATTCGAAAAATCAGAATCGATTGCTTATATTAGGGGTATTAAGAATAAAAACTCTTTAATAATTTAAGGAACTACTCATTAATGTTTGATCTTGTTTTTTCTAGTAAATTTTCAGAAACCACAAACTCGAATGAAATCTTGCAGCCTTTCGTATTTAACACACTTTCGTGTTTTTATCTCAGTTTTAAGATGGGCCCATGTAGACTTAATAGAATTGTTGTTGTCGTTCCCCAGCTACTGTCAGCTCAGGCAGCCAACATCGCGCAAGAAGCACGCTATCGTCACGGGATCCTTCCAAAGTTGTGTTATGGTGTGTATGTTGTGTGGTCGCCTCTGCACGGCCAGATCCCGGCAGTGCAGCAACACGTGTTTGGTGTCATGTGGGGAAACTTGACAGAGGGGACATACATATGTTTGGGGTTGCGGGGTCCAGTCTGTGTTTGTATGACTGTAGGGATAGGTGGTGTCCGCATCTAAGTCTGGATAGGCAGACTCTATCTGTTTTGTTTAGTGTATTTTTTTTTGGTTTATTGGAGAAAGAAGGTATCCTAGAATGCTGTTTGGTTCCAGTTGTTAGAGTGCTGTGTGTGTGAATGTACTGTGTATGTGTTTTAGGATACGTATTATGATTTCTTTCCCGTCCCGCGCTCACAGGTGGCACGGGGAGGAGAGAGTGAAGGAGGTCTGTGTAATATCTGTACTGCGTGATTGCGTGATACAACATGTAATAAGAGGAACTCTATGGGTTGTTGATGGCAGAGCCTAGGAATTGTATTCCTCTCATGTCTAGGTGTTGTTGGATGGTGAGTACTTGTGTTTCTGCATGCACGTGCGCTGTGGGTGAGGTTCTCATGGAGCCTGTGATGATCCTTAGAACTTTGTTTTGGATTGTTTGAAGTTTGTTTGATTTTGTTTTGGATGCTATGTGCACTCAAGCTATGCTAGCGTAGGAAATGACTGCTCTTATGTACTGTTTGTAGATCAGCGTTAAGGTTTCTTTGTCTTGTCCGAAGGTGGTACCTGTTAGTGTGCGGAGTGTGTTAAGGTTTTTGTCGCGTTTTTCTGATATTTTGTCAACATGTTGGCTGAAGTATCTGGAGGTGTTGAAGGTGACACCTAAAATTTTGGTGGTATGTGTGTGTGGTATTGTAGTGTTCAGTAAAGTGACAGTGGCTCTGCGTTGGTGTTCTACATTGTGGCTTGTCAAAAGTGTGGCGGTAGATTTGGTAGGGGCTATTTTTAATCTGTTAGTGTTCATCCATGTGGTGATTGTGTCAATGTAATCTTGTAATTGACTGGAACATGTGCTTACATTGCTGTGTGTGGATGTGATCGTGGTGTCGTCTGCGTATGATGCTAGGTGCATGTTTGCTGGAGGCTGTGGTATGTCATGCATGTAAAGCTTGAATGGGATGGGTATGAGTACGGAGCCTTGCGGTACTCTATTGCCATTGTAGTGCACGTATGCTTGTCTACCTGATAGGTTGATATGAAAACCTTCCTTACTAATAAACCCCTGATGATTATTAACCACAATATGATAACAACCTGCTTCATTAATAGCCGCTAGATAGGACGGAATCAATCATTCTTTATAATAGGTCCAGGTATGAAGTTATCCATAATGAAATGGTGTATACTTTCCGTTGTTCGATCCACCAGTACCGATATTCTAACCTCACCTGTTGTCTCCGAGATAATTGCAATAACCCATTTAGTTGCTCTAATGTAACTTGCTTCAGAAGTAGGGTTATATATAGTCCTTCGTCAGCAACAAGTGATTTCATCTATCTGAAACACCATTCTTTCACCACCCAATCTCTCCTCACCTGAATACCAAAGAATTAAAGATATAAAAAACATCTTTTAACAGTATATATGTTTTTTCTGAGATGTCGCATAAAATTATCACCTGATAATTCGAGAATTTTAGGCAATAAAGATAGGCAGCTTGGATAAATTTTGAAATTGTTATCTTCGGGAGTCGGCTATGAATAGTCTTAATTAGGCTTTTGGTATAAAACAGGATCTGTTGCTGCACCTATAAATATATCCAGTACGATTACAACCATTTTTAATCATATTCATGTTTGAGCCACATGAGTAACATATTCGTAATCTGCCTGCTTAGGATTGCTAGAGTCTCTAGAAATTCAATACTTTTTTCATCCCGAAATATTTCTTAACTAGCAACGAAATTAAAACTACTTTCATTTTCCATAAAGGGGTGGTGCTTTTCTGTACAAAATACACACATTAAAAATGTGTGTATTTTATATGGTAGACCCAAGAAATTTATAGACATAATTAGTGGCATTAAATAATATCATTTATATTTCATTAATGGGATTGATGCGCCTGCATTTTCTTGCATAGAAGGTCAAATCTACGCTCTATTTTCGTTAACGCTGGTCTAAGTACAGTTTCAATGTTTCCTAGACTCGATCGATGTTTTGTTTTGAGATTAGCTAATGCCGAAAAAGCACTTTCGCATAAATATGTTCATGCAAAAGGTAGAAGAATTACCATTGCAAGTCGTGACAAGTTTGGATATTCCAATTGGATGCCAACCCAAAACGAATTTAGACTCATTTTAGGAAACAGAGTTTTAGAAAAGAATCTGGAGAAAGTTCTGCAAATTCTTCCTGTGCCTTTAGTGTGAGATGACACACTTTTTCGACTTCAGCATCAAATGGATTTTGGATCTAATCAAATCGGCTCACGTCTGAGTTTTGAAGAAAATATTTTTAGAATTTTCTTCTAAGCTTACCAAGAGGTAAGCTTAAGCATTGGTTGATTATTTCAAAATTTATTTTTTTCTGTGATGAACTCTTCCGGACATGGAAACCTCACATGAGTTACTTTTCACATTCATCAACCATGCATTAACTTTCTTCAGGAAAGCTTGAATTTTTGAAGTTAATGTAAGAACATTTGTATTTTCGCCTTGTAATGATATATTGAGGTTATCAAGCTTGTCAAGAATATCTGATATATATCAAAATTTGGAAAGCCAATTTTCGTTGTGGAAATGTTTTACCGAATCTGAGTCGTTCCTGATAAAAATCATATGACTTCATTTTTAAAGTTATCAGCCTTAAAGCCTGACCTCTTCAAAGGGATCTCTTCAGCCTAACAGGGACTCAAAATCTAAACCCATTTTTTGCACAAATTTGTAAAGAGCAGAGTATTTGGAGCACGGGTTTTGATGTAATTAATTATTTTAACTGAATCTTATAGCACTGCACATAATTCTTCGTTATTTTTTTTTCGACGCTAGCACCTGCCGATGAATCATGTAATGAGTGAAGGTTATACCTTCATTGCATACAGACCTGACTTTATTGTGGAAACCAACATTCTTCCCTTTCATTGCCGCTGCACCATCGGTGCACATCCCAACACAGTTAGCCCAAATCAATCCCACTTCTTTAAAAAAGTCATAAACTTTTTAAGATATTGCTTCACCTGACGTATGTCCTTCTAACGGCCTGCAAAGGGGTGTCTTCATGAACATCGCGGTTTCAGCATTTTCATTAAGTTTGTGTGTTATTTTATGTATGGTTTTCACGTTAATTAATGACAATAACACTTGATTTACCAATATTTATTAATTATTTACCGTAAAAATGATATACCTTATTCTGAAATACCATTATTACATAAATAAGAAATGTATGATCCTACATTTCGCAATCTCCTTTGAATGGTCGCGCGACCCACCTGTGAGTCGCGACCCACATTTTGAAGAGCACTGGTCTACGAGGTATAGAGATATGGAAGAATTGTAAAGTGAAACAGGGGTAACAGTTTATAATTGTATAGAACAATTCATTGGTACATGTTCCATTCTGGGAAATGTAGTGGGCGATTGAGGTAAGAGAAATCAGCCTTTGGTATTTTTCATATATTCATTGAGGTTAGAGCTGCAAAAATGTTCAGCCTACTAAGAGGTCGTTTTGTGCAGTTTTACAAGTCTCTCACTGTAAAAGAACGAAATTTCGTATGCTCACAATGACTTGTACTTTATTAATAACTTCGTCATGCCTCCCACAGAAGAAAACTTATAATAAGCGTGCTAACTGCCAGCTAAAGTTTCTAAGTGTTTCGTGGAGATGGTAGATGCTGTCCTCATCTACACAAAATTGGCAGGAATGTATAAATTTATTACAGAATAAATTAAATAAGATAACGACAACTACACATTCAGTAATCAATAAATTGTGATAAATTATTCAAATGACGCATTCTTAAAAACAATGGTTGCAGCTCCTAAACAACATCGTCATGTGTGGGAATAATACAGTGTTGCTAGTCTGACTGAACAGACAGCTTCAGTGTTTGACTCAATGCCTCATAGAGTTCACGTTCTATTGTGAATTAAGCGTGTAGTGTGTGAACTGAGTGTGAGGAAATGAAGCGTGTAGTATATGAACTGCGTGTGAGGAAATGAAGCGTGTAGTATATGAACTGAGTATGAGGAAATGAAGCGTGTAGTGTGTGAACAATGCATCAATAAATGAATTGCATATATGCATTGAGGAATGAACTGCATCTATGCATCAATAAATGAACTAAATTTATGCGTCATTAAATGAACTGCATCTATGCATCAATAAATGAACTGCATTTATGCATCAATAAATGAACTGCTGAGCTACTTTGATTGAATTGAGAGTTCTATAATTGATAGTAGTCATTCGACTAAGAGTAATTCACCTCGAATAAATAGTTGAAGCAGATTGATGAAAAGTTATTTAATGAGTTAGGAAGTTTTCATCAAGTCCTTTCAATTAAAGTAATGCAGTCAAAAAGAACTATGAACGACTGGAAAACGAAAAAAAAGTTTTTAATATCACATATTCAATTGATGGCAAAAAGTAATTAATGGAAAACTCAACTTGCACATTAATGCATTCAGATGACATTCGCAAATTGGCCAGCATTTTTATTCTAAACATTTCTGATTTAATAATTATTTTATGGAATCCTGCCTTCAATGCAGACCCTTATTTTTAAACGAAACAAAGCCAACATGACGTGTACAATTGAGGGGAGGCTTATTTGTACGCACTCCCAATACACTCCTAATACACCCCGAATGCCCTCCCAATGGACAGACCATCCTACAATGAGCCCCATGCGTCAACGTATAGAGCGAATGCGATTTTCCTTAATTAATTCCAGTTTGAAAGATATTTGGGCGATAAAATTCTATTTTACGTTAGAATTCCCCATGTTTCGAGTAATATCGGGCCTCTTAGAACCCCACGGCTGTTTCAATACTTGCAATATTTCAGACACAAAAGTTCATCGATGGATTCTCACAGGCCGTGGAAGTTCTTCGATTATTGTGACCAAAGGAGGGTTTTCGAACTCACATTTCTGCGTAAGGTAGAAACATTCAAGACGCTTCCATTGTGGGTCTGCAAACTTACGAGATGTTCAGAGGAGTTCCAATAGGATGCTGATGATAGCCGATAAAGAATTGGTATTTGGGAGCCTTGCGTCGCATATGATCAAAGAAATGATGCTTGTAGAAGTAAGTGATGTAAGGTCACCAATCGAAGACGCTGAGTGAAGGTGTGGGGAATCATTCACACTGGACACATGGTGCAAAGAACTGAATGGTACTGGACAATAAATATTTTAGAAAACCAATGAAAGCAGACAATGATATGAGTATAATTTATGTGAGAAGAATATGAGTACATTTTGTGACGATTTTGTGCAATGGAACTGAATTATGAAGCTCAGCACAGTACAATGGACAATTTAGTACAGTACGTATAACAAAAATGTCTTATAATACAGCTTTATTTAATTTCATGATAAAGGACTGCAACAAATGGAGAACATTTATGTTGAAATTCTGTTGTTGTCTAAGATATGAAACTGTGAACTTGAAAAAATAAATGACTGCAGAAATAATTTGAAAGCTTTTGAAGGCGAAACAATACGCAGAAGAAAATGAATAAACTGTAAGAACGATAATAAAGGGAGAGAGACAGTTATAAAGAAACATAAGCAAAAGAACTAAATAAAGAGTCAATCAACTGCAATCCAACGTGGAATCTTTAAGTCTGTACCCGTGAATTGTGCCAGATGGCCAACTGTTTTAGTTTATTTAGTAAATAAATTATATTTTAGATTAATTTCTCGGCCGACAAAGTGGCTTTACGAGGGCGAGTTGCTGACAATGACTTCCGTCACGAGCCAGGCTTCGATGTCACTGGCTTTTTCCTCCTGAAGTTTCTTCGGAAGAGTAAAAACGTGGAAGCACTCACGGTAAAGCTCTCCCCTCAATGTTAAAAAGCTGTCAGGAGTGAGAGAACTGAGAAACCTCTCAATTTCAAAGAAATAGCGTCCTCATTTGAAAAACTTGCTGTCCTTTGTAACGCTTTTTCAAAATGATTCTGCCTATTCTAACATTTTTAAAAACAATGGAAACTTTGTAAAAACTGTCACATCGTGTTTGCTTGAGGACCATGTTTGAATTGAAAGAAGATGGCAACCGTGCAAGCTCTTTTTTTGGTTAGTTTTAAGTTAAGCGCTGAGAAACAAACCGACGTCAGATATTACGAGTATTTCGTTTCAACGAAGACCTGAAATAGAATCTTTTCCTCCTTGCAATTAAACGTATGATCCTCATATAACTGCTCCTATTACATTATAGGGACGTTTTTCCGCAACGTTGGGATTATCTTCAGTTAGATGTTAAGCCTAAATGAATTGTAAGCATTCTCAATGCAAAGTACTCGTTCAAATGCGACTGTATAAAATAAAGACTGTAATTAGTAATCATAATCTGTCTCTTCATTGAACGGCTTCGTAGCATACGAATTTTCTTCTACCAAATATTTCAATTAAATTAAAACGCTTTTGTATCAATCAAAATTTATTTCAGTAACTGAGGCATGCAATATAAATGATGTTATTGACCTTTGCACAAGTTTTTTCTTTGACAGAGATAATAATCTTTGATAATAATAACAAAGGGAAACATTAGAGTGGAATTGGAAAATCCGAAAAATGACACAGAATATCAGGTCCTAGGGAAATCAGATAAATAAAAAAGGAAAATGTAGGAGTACATTACGGAATTAAGGAAAACATACAGGAAAACATCAGGGTGCACAAGGGAATCAGCGAAATATCACAGTGTATCAGGGAAATTATAGGAATAACACAAGTGGTTCCAGTGCACCAGACCGAATAACTCGCTGCTGTATGAGTGGTCGGAATTGAATCCAGCATGTGTCCAGGTTGGGGAGTTCATTCCCTACTCTGCTGCTGCATGTTTTTTTACCAGAGCTGAGGGTAGCATCACTTCATGCGTATATTCCACTATTTAATAATACAGTTTGTTGCTTGCTTGCTTAGTCCGTATCTCTGTCCCGCTCTTATGGATTTAGATGGGAGGAAATTCGGTAGGGCATACATGTATTGCAAACATTGTATTGTGGATACCAAAAGCACAGCATTCAATGTGGAAACTCCTTCGGAAAGCCCGCGTCCACTGCCAAATCAAACGAAAAGACTCAGTAAAAACACGTAAATTTTCATGCGTGGATTCACTAGTTATGTAGTAAAACGCAGGATTTAAGAAGCGGGATTGAAAATATTTATTTTCTGTAGTCTTATGAAAAGGTTGCCTTTTACACTGATTTACTAGCGCTGAAATTTGTGAATTTATTTGACTGAATTTTATTTTCCCTTCCTTGAACTTCAAGTTGCAGCTCCTTAATTTTACTGTCCAGCACGCTGTGTGTTGAATGCACGCTGTTCGAATGCTGGCATACCAACACTGGCCGGTACTAGATTCAATTCAATTTCGTACCATTTAGTTTGGTGACCGAGGCAAATATTTCAGTTAAAAGTAATCACATGTATTGAATCTCTGCTAAATTTTCATACACTATAACTGACAGACGTATTGCAGGCACGTACACAGGAAATTGATGGCACACACAAATTACTCTTTCGTTGTAGAACTGTATCAGCTGCAGTGCTGGCAGAGATGTAGAGATCCTAATAAAATAATTGAGTAACAGAAAGTATGAGCGCTTAATTAAAATGAACATTGAAATAAAAATGTGCACAAATTTTCCAAAGCTCCGTACTTTTCCTAATGCACACATGTTACAGAGCGATATGTTAATGTTGATTTCTAGCGAAGTTCAATTTAAAGTTAAGAAAACGGCCGTAATAACATTTCCATCCAGCAATGTTACTCAACAACATGTAAGTCTGATAGCTGGTTTTCTTCAGTCATAAGTTACAATGATTCAAAAAAGGGTGATTTGGATTTTTCTCCTATGTTCCTTCTTCTCCAGCATCCAATATCGCTCTATTTCTGGGCTCAAAACTCAGAAACTAAACAAATAAAACTGGCCTTTTTCCTACGACAAGCTCGTAACCATTGCCAATTTCCCACCAATCTGGGAGCCCAGGCATTTTTGCCTTTGTTCTTCCAGGGCCGTTAGGCGATGCAAGGCAAATGCTTGACTTTCCAGCATCAATGCAGGCATTGATCGTGGAGGCGGGACGCAAACGCATGCACATCTCATGCTCAAAAAGTACTCACATCCGCCCAATTTGTAAGGCTGGTCACTGCAGGGATGTTGTTGGCTTTATGTTGTGTATCTTAGATACATGGTCATGAAAGTAAATAATAAATTACGAGCTCTGAGGAAATATGGTCATCACTTCATTCTAGTAGTGTATGGATCATCTGTTTGAATGATAGGAGTCTGCATATGATGAGAACAAGCTGTGTCAAGAACCAACATTTAACGCAAATGCCTTTTCATGAGCACACATTACAGAGCTGAGTTTTTAAAGTGATTTAGAACAGCTCAAAACTTAACCACGTATATAAGATTACTTGATAGTTCCTGTAGAAATTTCACTGTTTAAAAAGTGATGAAATTAAGGTCTTTCCATTCCATAATTGCATTATACTTTGATTAGATTTGTCTAATTTAAAATTGTAATAAAGACGAATTTATAAAAAATTTACAACGAATTATTGTTTTAAATGAATATTATTCATGAATATACACAGAACTTTTATTCACTAGCGTGTAGAGTTGTATGATGTGAAATTTATGGAATATTAACCCATTTATGCCGGAGGTTAGAATAACGGCTCGTACGATGAAGAAACTAATAAAATGGCTTCACTGAGACACAATTAGAACATTTATACCGTTTATTTAAGGATATCTGTTTTAAATAAAAAAATCTTTGCCGTCCTATATGTAGGATGCCAGGCAATACAGAACTAAAATGGCACAAAAACGTTATCTATCTCTACAACAGAGAAAAACTCTACTACACGTCTACTTTGTGTGGAAGTGCTTGAAGCACTTGACGTGTATTCCTTTATCGTACTTTTCACACCACGTTGTAGTCTTCTGGTAGCAATGGGGACATCGCGTCTGCTTGTCTTGAGGGATGACCCAGTGACTGAGTTTGTCGAACTGTAGCTCTGATTCTGTCGCAGAAGGACGGCCTTTGCAACCTGGCTGTGGAAGTCTTGCGTGGTGTTCTAGGTAATAAGATAAAACAAGTATACGAAATGCTAGCAGATCGAGCTTCTCGGCCTCTTTATTCCTCCTACGGAGAAGCCATGCATTGTTCATAGCAATATCGATGAGATATGATACAATGGGCGAGTATCATTTTTTACCTCGTACAGCCACTCTGTACTTGGATATGTTCTCATCTATTCTTTCTACACCGCCCATCGACTTGTAAAATTTTACAAGGCTGCTCTTCTTGGATCCGTTGCCATGACTGTCTTGAGAAGAGGGTCGTCTGGAATTGGGGGTGAATTCCAACAGCATTCGAGCATAGAGATATTACACTGTTGTCATTCCATCGACAGACCATGATATTGTCTTTTTCGTCGACTCTGAAGTCATGGAAGCCTCGTGGTTTTCTCTTCATCTCCTTGACGACAATGAGAGGACACTTGTCGATTCTATTTTCTCGGACTGTGCCCGTTCCTTTCAGTCCCGTATCATTCAAGACTGACAAAAGCCTCACATTAGTGAAGAAATTGTCAAAAACCACGTGATATGGAAGTAGCTTCCTCTTCTGCAGCGCTCTAGCAAATTTAACCACCAAGTTACCACCTATTACAAGACCATTATTAATTTCTTCATCAACTTTTTCAGACTTTCCTTGATAAATTTCAAACCATACAAGATAGCCACTCACAGTAGTTCCACTCCATACTTTATATCCGAATCGAATAGGCTTGCCCCTAATAAATTGTTTACAGCCATGCTTGCCATTGTTTTCACACATATGAAAGATTCATCAAAACTGTATACTTCTTCAACAGGAGCGTGTTTCATGAAATTTTCATTCAATTTCATTAGCAGAGGACGGAGCTTAGCTAGCTTGTCAGTTTGTGACAGCGTATAATTATCTGCAAAATGTAGATTTGTAAAAATATATTCAAATTTGTCTCTCCTTATAGCGTTAGACAACATAATGTGCCGCATATCACGTCCAGTTTCCCAAAAGAGTCTACGTCTCGGATAGGAGACATAACCACTGATGAGGAGCACGCCAAAAACTACTTTCATCTCATCTTTCGTAACTCCGAGGTCTCTATTTTTCTGAGATGCGTACCTGTTGGTTTCGTGAACTATAATGTTGAACAAACAATAATCAAAAACACGCTCCAATAATTCTACCGGTGTGAGATTCTCCTCAGAGAGTTTCTGTATCTGCATACATCCATTCCGGCATTCCGCACTCAATATCACGCTTCTTCCAACATCTTTGCTTAGGTACTCTTGATTCCTTTCTTTCTTGGTCCGTGAGTTTCAATTTCAAAGTGGGACTCTGGAAAACCTTCAAAATCATCTATTGCAGCCCTCAGCATGCTCCCCGGTAGGTTATTCATATTTTCCGATTCCATCTCCAGATTCTTCATCAGTGAGTATTGCTGCTGCATTGTTTGGAGGCTCAATATAAATTCTATCCTCCGGTTCTTCTCCCTCGTCAATACGGTCAAGTAGCTCAGCAATCCTTGCTCGTCTTGGCGCAGACCGACCGTTGAATTTATTCAACGCACAGGAACTGAAATAAAATTTTAGATAAACGTAGTGAAATTGCTCCGTGTGAATAACTTTAAAACAGAGATATCGTGAGTTGATGGCTAAACACTCTCAGGGCAACTTGACATAGTCTTATTACCGTAGTGTGGGCTGAAAGTGTGAGATACGCATCTTAGCTACCTACCATCTGACACACAATTGAAGGGTGGAAAGTACTAGTGGACTACTTGCTTTTTTCCCATGGTAAATATAATATATTTTCCACGGGAAAAAATGCAAGTAGTCCACTCCCGTGCTGTCGCTAACACAGCGCAGACAGAGGCGATTACGATCCAGTAGTTTACTATATGAAGGGTGGACAGCACTAGTGGACAACTTGCATTTTCTCCTGTGGGAAAAAATGCAAGTAGTCCACTAGTGCTTTCCACCCTTCAAATTCCTATAACTTACAGGGTCCTTATGTCAGGTTATCAACAACAGCACTAGCCTATGTTATAATGATGTCTATGTTTCTAGAAATTTTTAGTATACACTCTTCTATATATGTTGTTATTTTCCACTCCAAAGATCACATACAATTATCAATAAACCCAGAGAAAGAAGAATGCACCTGTGTTTGGTATACTGCGAAGAAGCCGTGATATCAAATTGTATATCTATGCATCAATACACACATAAAAATAAAGATATATCTGGATCATGCAAGGAAATACACCAGATTTCTTGCGAAAAAAATGTACGTGACCGAGCAGCGGGTTCTAGAGCAACTAGGTTCGTTCAATGTCTGGCGACCTACATGAAGGACACCGTTGTTGAGCAGTCCTTCACCCCTCGCATGTTGAATATTTTCTCTACACTCATTTAATAACTAATTATTATACTACAAGAATATGTACACAATGATAAAACACAGTTATTCTAATTTCGGGTGTAACTTACCTTTTAGACGGCTCCACGCTTTTTTGGGTGAACTCAAGAATAGGCAATATTTGAGTGCTCCTGTATGACGACCTCTGTGAGCAATCTCAAACCTGCAACTGGAAAACAATTTTTAGAACAGTAATTAAAGAGTTATAATCAGTGTTGCCAGAGAGTTTTCGTGAATGGGAACAAATTCCCATCTCAAAAGGTAACAAATTGGATCAAAAAGTAACAAAACCTAATAATTTTCAAATAAATATTTTAATATTAAAGGAAGTGTTTACTAACCTTTCAAAAAGTAGCTCTTTCTTCAGCATTGCTGTATAAGTCCTCTTGCGTCATTAATCTGAGTAATTCTTGAGAGGGCTGCCATTTCATGCAGTTAGTGCCAATAAGTAAACTTTTAGAGTATAGAAGCGCGTTTAAAGTTTCTGTTTTCAAGAAAGACCTGTTTTTGCGTTTAATATTATTTAAAAGTGAAAATATTCTTTCAGCACAGGCTGAGGAATAAGGCAACGCAAGTAGGCTCATCATAAACTTTGATAATAGGGGATATCGAAGTCCATCACCGCACTTTTCTTTTGAAACAGTGTACCAGAACTTTTCAGGTTCCTTGTCAGTTATATGGTTTGTGTTCTTCAAGGTGAGCTCTCGTCACTCGGTATTCAACATTTCGTACTCTTCTTCAGAAATGATGTTAGGAAATTTTAAGGCAAGAGGAATGATAGAACCAGGTTTTCCTGCATTAACGTTAGCGGGGTCCATAGGCTCAAGCAATTCCAACTTTTAAGCATATCATTCGACAGAAAAAAGTTGAACGTTTCTTTCATTAAAGGAACATAGAAATTCAAGATGTTCACTCGAAATTGCTTCAGTTCCTTCTCAGAAATTTTTTCAGAATTCTCGCAATAAACAGCTTCTACTTTCGCCCCATGGTAAATTTCATCAATTGGAAGGTAGACCGAAGGATCATTAACAGTAATTACTGCTTCACATCCTTATTCATAATTATCTCTTGTTTCCAAAAAATAATTCAAGGTAGTTTTTACAGAAATATTTATAGAACTCTTAAGTTTGTGCAGTCGAAAGGTCTCAGTTTGAAATTCAAGGTTTATCTTATTGACATTGGGAAATATGAAGGCCAAGAATGTATAGTACATCTTATTTTGTGGGTTCCGCAATTGTTCTAATATTGCTGCAGCCGACTTGACATTATCTTCTAATACTGCTGATGTAAAAAATAAAGTGAGAGCTGTCCACTGATCCAAAATTCTCTTTACGACTTGCTTAAGAGACAGCCATCTATTATAGTGCAATTTAGATGCAAGGTTTTTCTTGGGTCGGTGTCTGTAAACTTTTGAAATTCTTTATACTCATTAAGACGTTTGGAACTATTTACTATGTATGAGTAAATATTTCGAGCTAAATCTTCCTACTCGTTCGGGAGTTCTAAGCAAGCCTTGGAAGCGCACAGGTGCACTGAATGGCACATGCAACCTTGAACATATAGTGCTGGGACCTTTCCTTTCAGCAAATGATTTTTTTCAGCCCATCATGAAACTTGTGTTGTCGCTTGCAAACCCAATAGGATTATCAAAGGAAATGCCGTGTTTTTCAAAAAAGTAGTCAAGGAATAAAAAATTACTTCAGCGTTACATTCCATTACCTCAATTAAAGCCAAAAATTTATCCACAGTTCTTTGCACATCAAAATCATAATATCTGGTGACCAAAACAAGTTGTTTAGTAGTGGAAACATCAAGGGTTTCAACGATAGTTAACGAAACTTTTGTTTCCGTTAATTTTGCAATAACTTCATTTAAATAATGTTTACCAATGACAGCACGAAACACACCGGTGCCTTTCGTTCGGCCACATTTGATTTCTTCACTGATTGAGGAATCTTCGCAAACATTTGCAACCAACCCTGGTGAGTGGTCCAAAATAGACAGGTAAGTTGTGTTCTGCGATGAAGACACAAAGTTTTAGTTCAGCTGCAGCAACTTTGAGCGAAGCGATGACGTGCTGGCTTGCACGAAGTCAGTCACCTTTGAGTATATGTCAAGACTACGCACATTTTTTTGCGCTTTTTTATATTTCCATGTATTTCAACCTGTGTTATTCCACCAGCCAATTCACAATTGCAAAACTTGGAATATGCTTTATTTTCATCTCTTTTACTAACTTGAATGCAAGCTGAAAATCTTTCGTCGTCAAGCCAATCTTTTCTGAGCTTTCGTTTGTAAACGTTAGCTAGTTTACATTTTTACTTTTCGGGTGTTTTGTTTATATCACTTTCAGAATTATCTCTTTTTGCACTCATCATGGAATTATGGCCTTAAAACTTGCAAAATTGTAATGATGAACCGATAAGATGCTATTATCTGAGTGGAAAGCACAAGCGAATTGAACCGCAACACCACTTCCACAGACGCAACTCAACTCAACCATTGCATCATTTGACGCAGGCAGTTACCTGCGGACGTGGCCATCATACGAGTTATGAACGAGCAAGGCGCGGTTGAAACGACTCTGCACGAGTGTCAACGGAAACGGTACCCTTTTTAAAGAAATATTAACTGAAATTTTAAATAGGAAAATTCGTCGAATTTTGTCAAAGTCGTAACTAAAGTAAAAACATGATATATAAGCAAAAAGTAACACTTTTGTACCAAAGTTACTATTCTGGCAACCTGTTACAATCAACAACACTTTGCTTTTTCATCTCCCATCATTCCTAATCAACAGAAAACTTTGCATGGTTAACTGTCCAATATGTAGGACGCCAAACATAAATGGGTTAAGATAGAAACAAGCGTGTAGAATTCGATGAGGTAAAAGTTAATGACAATTACCAGAATGGTGTACAAAATCAACAACTCATGGAAGATTTGTTTGATTACTGATGAATGATGTATTACACCTATTTTTTATGAAATGAATGAATGCTTATTTGAGAGCAGGAGAAGAAGTTTTGAAACGAGTGATATTCAGTCATAGAGAAATAAAACGGAGAAACAGTATTATTTTAAACATGCTCAGGTGTGTTTGTTCTAAACAAGGGGAGTAATACACAGGCATACTCTCTCCAAGACTTAAAAACTTACAACACGCATGTGCCAGTATTGCAGAGGATAAGTTTGCTCGTAAAATAATTGAAACTTGAAAATAGGCATTTATAATCATAACGGAAATACTGGTAGTTGAAGAAATTTTGTGTAAGTCTATTAATTGAAGAATCGGTGTACCTAGGGCTGATGTGAGTGGTCACCTAAGATGTGAGTGGTCACTTAAAGTATTTTCAGTCAGTGTGTATAACAGGTGCCTGTGAGAGGTCTCTCGCATATAAGATGACTCAGAGTTCGACTGTGCAGCATCGAAACCTAATTCGTGCAAATTGCAGTGTAGAAATTTATTACATAAATGGATTGTTTTTGGGAGTGGGTCAAATTTTTAGGGTATTTTTAGGATACAAATCGAGTCTAACGTTATGATTTTATTAACTTTCTTATCATGATTTGCATCCTATTATTTAAAAACTATATCTACTGCGTATTGAGAATTCCATTGTCATATATGTTGTGACAGTGGTATGCAGGAGCTATTGGTTTATTTTAGAGTGCAAGGCTCGATGCACCGGCACACAAACACATATTCAGTACGCGCCATTGTCACATAAGTTTCAAGTTAAAGTTGTATTTAAGTTGAGGAGCACCGAAAAAGGATCTCTATAATACTCCTAAAAGGATCATCTACATAATGTATCAAAATACTCGTACGAACAGGAGTTGTTTGCACGGAATGTGACTTGGCTTTAGCTGGACCTGGACCCTGGCGTTCGAACCGGAAATTTAGTTAATTTTTTTGAGAAATTTCACAATTCTTGTTATTCTCTACTTGAGATAACATGACATCGGTACAATTGTACTTAATGTTTAAAACGAATAGTATTCTGAAATCATTATAAGAATGACTGAGCAATTATAATCATTTGGTATTTGAAATTACAACTAGAATTTCATGAAGTCAAGCAGTAAGACAAGCTCTTTTGATTAATGATTATGTGTCCCAAAGGATTTTGCACTCTAATTATTTATTGACGGATCTGTGCCATATTATCGGGAACCAATAAGTGATCACGGCAAGAGGAAGGCTGAGCTCTGAAGCGACAGCTGGTCTCTCATCAGCTGAAGTTTTGTTAATGAATGTTGCAAGGTACTGAAGTCTCGCCTAGTATTTTTGTGGCTAACTCAAATATAATAGTCTAAGTTTGGAGACGAATTAACGTTAGTTTGCAACGAGCTGCGTAGAAGTTTGATTAGCGTTGGTTTAGACCAACAGAGGACACAGCCAGTTGACGTAGCGTCAGCTTAAACAAGAAACACTCACTTTGGTATCAGTAAAATGCGCTACGACGCTGTAGTGACCTCTATGATTCTGGACAGCGTCAATGTGTAGCCCAATTGAAGGAGCAATTAAATAGGAGGACAAGGAGTAACGTGATGTGGTATTTATTCTCTGGAGTGTTCTATGATTTTTTAAAGAAATGGTACTCATTTCTTCAGAATTTATTGGCATCATAATTGGACATTGTATAACCCATAGAAGTTGATATGCGTGTTTGGGTTAGGTTTTAGATTAGTTTTGAAGTGAAATGTGTCTTCCTCTTGCGATCATTTTCTTTTTTAGTTATGTTCAAATGAGTTCTTAGGATGAATCTATTTATTCTGCTAATGACCTTCCATTTACACCTTGCTGAAACATATTTGGTTTGTTTAACAGAGGTTAATTTTATTTAGATTACTTTATTCAGTTAAATATTGCATAAACTCCTACCCCTGACAGACAGTCTTGTCATACAGCTTTAACTCTGTATTTATTCAACCTAACAATACGATTGCATTTAATTCCATGCAGAGGAGATCAAGGTCGTCAAAGACCATCTTGCTATGAAAACCATCCAATAAACCTATAGGTAATGATCAGCATGCAATATAGTTACAAATTTTCCAACCTTTTCTCTACGCTTGTTGGCAATCATATATGAATAATTCTGATTTTCCTTCCAATTAGGTGCTGAATTCCCATTTGTTTTATGTGACAACGAATCATAAACTTTCTCATTATTGTCTTAACGACAGAAATATTACCTTTAAAATTAGGGCTCATGTTGCTGCTTTTCCGAGGAGTTGTTCCAAGAAACCGCCTCCTCCACGTGTGGGCATGCTCCATGTAAGTCCACGCGAAGGAGTAGGAACTCACCAACAAGCCAGGAGCCACAATGAAGCGATGCACGGCACAAACATCTTATTCTAATGAGTTACAGGCGCTCACAAATTCTGTCTCTTCTTGGCAGGCCGTGCGAGTCTTGGGCGCCGCAAATGTGCATCTGCAGGGGGGTGTCTAATGTCGAAATGGAGAATTGAGGGAACGTTGTAACTGCTGGTTTTAAATATGTAGAACTGCTAGCTTACACTAGAATTCTAAGTTTGAATTAAAACTGCTGACGATTAGGACTACTGGCTCAGATTTGAACTGTTGGCTTACGCTAGAATTGCTAGCTACACTGCAAACGTCAGGCTTAAATATGCATATGTACACTTTTTAGGGGAAATTAAATACACAACCTGTCTAATTTACTTAATGCATTCTCAACTGGTGATAATTTTCAATATATAAATTTCAATTCATGATGTGAAAATGATTGTAAGCATTTAAAGTCTATACGCCAGTCCTTGAAGTTATGTGAAACATTGCTAGATCTCGTTAGAAAATGAAATGATTACTAGAGAGTTTCTCATCCTGACATCCACAGTCAGCAGTGAACAGAATTTATTCTTACAAAAAACCAAAGAAACATGCCCTGCTGAATTGCCACAGAAAACTACAATTACATCAGCATCTCAAGGAGTTGTAGATACAGTCGACATTGCGTGCATGCAATGTTCACACGTACATAACACTGCATAAGCAATCAAATTAAGAAATATAAGAGTGGTGTTCACACGGTCATGACACTACGAGATCTTGTAAATCACGAGATCCCAGAAGCTGTTTCGTAAATTTTCATATCTCGAGAAACATTTTCAAATGTATGCGCCAACTTCTCGAATTTCGTTGTAAAGCCCATCCTCTCGAGACCCTGTGGGACAGCGTGACACATCTATTCTGTCGAGATTAAGGATGTTGGGAAAAAGTTCCAAGTTGGTTTGGAGTTGGAGAGAGGGGGTCAAGTTGTACTTGAGTTGCTGTGAAATTTTGGTTCCGATAGAAATGTGTTATCTGTAACTTCTTTAATGCTTCTTATATTTGCTGGCCGAATAGAAGTAAAACTACACATTTTTAAGTATGTATTTAGGGATAGGTTATCCAGCATTTTAAGATCGAATTCGCTGCATAATTTCATTAATTATAGAAGCAGTATACCCTTGCCATGGAAACATAATGTAGGAGCCCAACATGCTATATTTACTCTATACCTTGGAAGTTAATGTCGCAAACGTCGATTTTTTACCTCACATATCTAGAGGATACTCTGCAATCGTGGGTTGTTCTTTCCAATCCAGGACCGTGGGAAAAATTCCATCAGGTGTCAAGTTTAATAAAAATTCAAGCTGTCTCGGTCTTTCTGTATCCCTACTTTCTACAGGGCCCACTATTTTATCGTTCATTTTAGAAGAGTGGATATAAAACCTATGCTTAGATCAGAAGCTTTAGAGCTGTCGTTAGGAAATTGCTAGGCAATTTGGAACACGAGTGGATGAAGGGTCAAATAAACACTAGTTATGTAGCAATGACGTAAATCTAAATTTTAATATTGGAACTAAAAATTTCTTGAACAATATGCTTACATCCATTGTTATCAGTATATCAACAAGGAAATGGTATTTCAAACGAATGATGTCGCTTTTTAATCAGAAACCTCTAGCAGCGAGACATTCTGTCTTTAATTTGACGCTAGTAACAAAATTTTCATCCATGGCAAGCACCGTTGCTGAATGACTTGATTATTAACTGTGAAATCGATAAGAAAGATTGAAATCTAAACCTGTCGTCAAGATCGTGATCGTTGGGTTCAATAATACGACGTATGCGTGACATAGCCAAGACGCATCACGCATGCATTACACAAGCATGACTCGAGCATTAATCATGAATGATGCAAGCCTTATTCTTGTGTCGAGTACAATAAGTAATATATTTATCACTGTCCCTTCTGTGTGCTTTCAGTCTTCGTTATCCGATGACTTGAGGAAGTTTGTTTATGAGTGCTTTATCTTCTTTCCCGAGATGAATCAAGCTGTTTTTGAGTCCCTTACTTAATTGTTAATAGTCCTTATCGTTCATTACTTGTACTTGTCTTGAGCAAACTCATCTTCCTTTGTATTCACATTAATATTTCATGTGATTTTGTGTTTTGCATTTAATGCATTGCGTTCATGTCTTTATTGTTTCCTCTGATGAACTCATGTAACGTATAATTTAGTAGGCAATATAATATAAATTCTTAATGCAGCATATATGTTCATATTATTTGTTTTAATATACATCATTAGGATGTTTTTCATAATTCGAAATTTCGAAGCAACAGGTATGAGAGTAAATTAAATTTCAAGAGTGAATACCGTAGAGTTTATGCACAATTGATATTCGTTTTTTCATAATTAGAAATTTTGAAGCAACAGGTATGAGAATAAATTAAATTTCAAGAATAATCACCGTATATTTTATTCACAATTAATATTCGTTCAAAAACTGAGTTATTCTAATAATTATCCGATGAAAGTATTTTCCTTTTCCTTGCAAGTGGCTCCCATGACCGTTTGATGTCTTATATGTAGTCAGTTGTCCCCTTCACTAATTCACGTGGTAAGATGAACTTTAAATGTTTCTTTGGTAAATAAATTCCTGTATAGTACTGGAGGGTACACAATGTATTTACAAGACCTTCTTTGATCTTTGCAAGATCAGGTTGAATATGAGTGAATGAACTTCAGAAAAATCGGTTTCACCAAGCCATTAGTTGTGCTCATACAATAAATTGTTTTTTATAGTTTTTCAACGAAAATTTGGTCATTTTATTATGGTACTTGAGTGTTCTTGAAGTTCTATGTAGAAAGAACGATTCCAACGAGTTATTGAAAGTTTTAATGTGTCAAAGGATAATTTATAAGCATTTAAATATATTTTTTCCAAGAAATTGACAAATTCATCACTTCACAATGGTCACTGAACATAGTGGAAAATGAAACGAAGACTCAACAACCACCTAAACAACACAATTCAGAATAATATATTTTTGAAGGTATTCTAATTCCAGCCAGGCATAGAATAGTAGAAATATTCTTTTCCCAATAATGCAATTTATTTAAAGTATGGTAAACTGCTGCTAAATGAATTGATCTAAACTGCTTTGAACTCCTCATTTGAATCACAAAAAGTGAATCCAATCAAATGTTTTCAAGAAACAACATCTCCGTATTGTAATGAAAATAATGGCTTCTTCAGTATTTTGTGAATATAGCAAACTTTGAAAGACAATCCAGTTTCCACAAACGAGAACTAACGGGTGAGCAAAGAAAAAATAAATCTCGATGCAAGATAATTTGGCGCTTGAGTGGCATGGGCCCGAACCAACGGCCGAGCAGCGGCAGCAAGTTTTTTAAAATTTCAATTAGGATGAAAAGCTTTATATCGTGGTGTTCTTCTGGCGCTCGCCATTGCAGCTGAGAGAAGCGGTGTTAAGGCCTTCTTTTATTGAATTACGCCTGGGCTTAAATTGAAGAAGCGTTAGTGCCACTGATACTCGAGCTCCCCCAGCTGTCTGTGTGTTACAGCTGATACTTCAGCTCCCTCAGCTGTCTGTGTGTTACAGCTGATACTTCAGCTCCCCCATCTGTCTGTGTGCTACAGCTGATACTTCAGCTCCCTCAGCTGTCTGTGTGCTACAGCTGATACTTCAGCTCTCTCAGTTGCATGTGTGTTACATCTGATACTTCAGCTCCCTCAGCTGCCTGTGCGCTGCAGCTGCTACTTGCATTAATGCAAACCACTCAATTCCTAGTTGTGCCAACACTTGTCTCCATGTTCGTGTATTGTCTACGTCATCAGTTTACATCACGGACTATTCAATCGCTGGTGCTGAAGTGACCGTTCTAAACGTTGCGGTCGTGTTACACTACACATAGATTTACATTACACATAGTGCAGTGTAATGCCACTATTAATAATGGTTAATTGTGGTTACTATTGGAATGTTATACTAATGAAGGTTAATTTCGGTTACTATTGGAATATTACATTAATAATGATTAATTGCAGTTACCATAATAATGTTGCATCAATATTGGTTAATTGTGGTTACTGTGGGAATATTACACTGATATTGGTTAATTTTTAATTGCTGATACCATTATTATTACATTCCTGGTTTAATCACTGGCTACTAATACTATAACAAATACTATTACTATTACTAACACTTCAACCATTTTTACTACCATTACTAATACTACAACCACTTTTATTAACATCACTGATATTACAATAATTTTTATCGACATCACTAATAGTACAACCATTTTTATCACCGTTACTAAAGCTACAGCCATGTCTATCACCATTACTAATTCTACAACCATCTCTATTATCACTACTAATGCTACAACTATCTTCATTATCACTAGTATTGCTACAACGATCTTTATCAGCGTTACTAATGCTACAACCATCTGTATCACCGTTACTAATGCTACAACCATCTCTATCAACGTTACTAATGCTACAACCATCTCCATCATCACAACTAATGCTACAACCATCTACGTCACCGTCACTAATGATACAACGATCTCTATCCCTGTTACTAATGCTACAACCATCTCTATCATCACTACTAATGCTACAACCACTCTCTATCATCACTACTAATGCTACAACCACTCTCTATCATCACTACTAATGCTACAACCATCTCTATCATCATTCCAAGTGTTGGGAGAGAATGAAGCAGCTCGTTGACAAGAAGCCTCCTGCTGAGTCTGATAGCTTTCCATTAGAAGATACAACACTGAGGGTAATTCTTTCAGTACTCAGTTATCAGTTACTCTCCAACAACCCATTATTAATGACGATTTCTGCACATTATACTGAATTCATCTACGTGCATGAACTTGCTTTTTCATTCAGCCTTGAATTATGATGGATTATTGTAACACCTACTTCAATTATGAAGGGTTGTTTTAAATTATTCTTCAAATATGACGGGTTATTTTGACACCTTCTTGAAATATGATGCCTTACTGTAACATTTTCTTGAATAATTATCTCGGGTTATTGTAACACCCGTTTGTTACATTAAAAAAATATTTATTAGACTGCAATTCTTTTACTGGCAATATAGTTATGGTCACACGTACACATGGTGCAGTATCTCCACCACGTGCAGTCACGTCTTCAGTTGTTACTGTACAGTTGTTACCGTTCAGTTGTGTAAAATATGCCTGAAATCGCGCAACTGGAGTTATACATGATATAACATAATAAAATGTAGTATATTATAATATAATGATATATAATATAATATTATATTATATTATATTATATTATATTATATTATATTATATTATATTATATTATATTATATTATATTATATTATATTATATTATATTATATTATATTATATCATATATCATTATAAAATAATATAATATGATATAACATAAGATAATATAATATCAGCCTATCTTTGATTCATATAAAAAGATTTTTCATAAAACAGAATACGCTGCTATGACCTGGACGGCGCATTCGTTCAATCGTGCTCATTTGAACAAGAATTAAAACAATCAGTCAACTTATTAACTGATAAGTCAAAAGATTAGCCAACTCATCAACTAATTAGTCAAAAAATAGTCAACTTATTAACTGGCTGAATAACAAATTAGTTAACTTCAGCAATGGATTTTTGGCTTAAGGACTTCAATATACGATGTGTCTTAAGGTATGTTGTAATACTGCCCACTGGCTCTATGTATTTGAGAAAATAATTTTTGAGAATTAATTGTTTTGCCATACGCATTGTCCCCACTCCGTGATTCTTTTCCCCTCATGTAGCGTAGTATTCAAAAGTAATCATTCTTATTTCATCCTTGTTTATTTTACTTGTTTCCTTCATGACTTTTTCCATTCACATTGCATTCCTTTTGTTATACAGCCTTGTATGCCCTTTTTCTTTCTCAAAAACTCCTGCTTCTCCTCTTTCGCAATACCGTACAGGAAGAGATTGTCTCATCCGATAGCCACGCGAGATTTTCTATCTTCCTGGAAATGTTAATCGATCGCCTGGGACCTTGTTATCTGCGTGATGAACGGACACATCACCCGGGGACATCGATCCTAGCGATTCAATTTGTGAAGAATGGCGGCCATCACGCGGGCACCGACGTAATGAGGGCCCTAATATGCGGTCTCGGAGGTGGCGTTAGAGATCAAGTCGTACAGCATAATTGTTAGATCAGAATTACAGGAGCTGCTGAGCTGGAAGGCGAGAGCAGCTACATCTGTTGACGGCTCGGGCAGATTCTACAGGATGTTTGAAAAACAATAGACTATTTTCCTCTGGCAATCAGAACTAGGAGTTTAGAGTATCAGCATCGCTTACAAATGACATACATTGGCGCACAATCAAAAATTATTTCAGGACTGTGCACTGGTTTTGAAAAAAATATGTTGATCTTCTTCATATACATATATGCATTAAAGTTAATTCATTTTATCTTTTTCGTGACCCTCCTGTAGCTGGGAGATGACTGGAACGTAGAGTTAGAGATTACCAGTTTGTATCGTAAATTTTCCTCACCATGTGTAGGGTTGCGCTCTTGGATATGTGAGCTAACTTACATTTAGTTGTACTAGGCTGTAGCATTTCCTACTCGTGCTTGTCTTATATTAAATAAACCGGTATTGAGGGAACTGAAAGCTTGTCATAATTAAACTCTAAAGAGCTCACTCTTATACACGCTACATTCCTTCGTCAAAGTAAAACATTAAGTTAGAATATATTTAATTTTTCTCAGGTTTTCTGTTACCGTACTCATCTAGGTAATTGGTTTGAAAAAATCAGATGACATTGTCTACTCGAATGAGATATTCTTTGACCTAGAACATATATGCCCAACTTTTTAGAGTTAAAATTTCTTGATTCATGTATAAAATACGGTCTCGATAATTAAATATCATAATTTCATACTGCTATTTCAAGACGCATATAAAATAATGGCATCATTTTTTATGTCTTCCTTCTAATTTATCAGTACTGAATAAATTATATACACGTACTGTATAATGTATGTCTTCCACGTAGGAAGGAAGTCGTTTCAAGACAGAAGTAAATTAATAAAATAATTAAAAACGTCTCAGTTTTCCAGCTCACTTGCGCTCTTCTATAGTTTGTATTGTGTATGAAAGTTAAATTTTATAATCACAAATTCTTCTTATTAATAATATTGCGGACTCCTCTTCATTGAAATGTGTTTCATCAGCCCTATCGATTGACTGAAATTATATTTCCACCATCGGAAAATTCACAAGATTTTAATAACCCTATTTGACCTGCTCTCGCATTCATCCAATTTCAAAAAAGAAAATTCTTATTGAAATCTACGGAAATTTAATTAATGCTTGCCGTGATTATTAGTTTATTATGTAGTTAACACTGACGCTTCAATCATACGTGTACGGGGGAAACTCTTAGTTCTAACTTCACTTAGTAAATGCTTACAAAAGCTTACTACTACTAAACGACTCAAATTATCTGCAAAATAATTTGGCTCCAAACTCTACTGGTGGCAACACTCTTTTCCATCTTCCATCAGTTTGCATTCAAAGCTCGTAGCATTTTTTCTCCCAATCTGAGCGGAGTTCATTTAATTAAAATACCAAGAAACTCGTGAAAAGTTCGACTCATGTGCGTTGTTTCCTTGCGAGCAAAATGCATTGAAACTGGAGATTGTGGAGACGTCCAATTAAAAGTCAAAGCCCTCAGCGACTTGGAGAGCTCCGAGTTCTCAAGCTTGGGCTCTCAAGCTTTGAGTTCTCAAGCTTTGATTTCTCAAGCTTGGGCTCTCAAGCTTTTAGTTCTCAAGCTTCGAGTTCTCAAGCTTTGAGCTCTTAAGCTTCGAGTTCTTAAGCTTTGAGCTCTTAAGCTTTGAGTTCTCAAGCTTTGAGTTCTCAAGTTCCAAGAATTCTAAGAGCAGAATTAGGGCACCTCCGCAATAACAATCCACCACAATGAAGTTCATCAGCAGGCATCGGTTTGAGCGCATCTTTAACCTTTGAACTCTCAAGCTTCGAGTTCTCAAGTTAAGAGCTCTTAGAGCTCTTAATCTTTGAAATCTCAAGCTTTGATTTCTCAAGCTTTAAGTTCTCAAGCTTTGAGCTCTCAATCTTTCAACTTTCAAGCTTCAAGCTCTCAGGTTCCAATCTCTCCAAATTTGATTTCCAATGTTGCAAGTTTTCAAGCTTCGAGCGCTGTAGAGGGACAGGACACTCAAACACTGAGTTGATATCTGTTGTATATATCAACTTTGAAACATATCCTGGCTGCAAATAATCTTAAGATTGAGTATAATTCTTATTTCATGCAACTTGCATCAATTTATTCAGGTACGGATGATATCATCAATTCGTTGTTATAGGTTTTTATTGTAACAAGTCATATAATGGGAATTTTCTCTCGAAAAAACTGTGGTAAGTTTTGAATTCACCATATCAATGGGAAAATTCAAAACCTTTTAAGTTTTGCGTGATAATCAGGTAACAGACAATGATCTTATTCCAAGGTGAAAATGTAAAAAGTAAAAAGAAAAAGACGAAAAAAATTGAAAACTGCGTGATGAAAGAAAGCATTCTAACTCAGGCAAGTTTCAAGGACAGGCTAATTTATTAAGCAAAAAGTGGTGACAGACGCGGTGTTAAGAGAGAAAGATCTGACCTGCTGGCAAATTTAAAGAGAGGTTATTAAAAGGAAATTTTGAAAGGAGACAGAACAGCTTAGAACCCTATTTACTGTTAACAGTTGCAGTAAATGGTAAAGGGAGGCAGTTTGTGAACTGATGAAAGTTTTGTAAAACTGTGGAAGTCGAATGAGAATTACATGTGTATATATATATGTATATATATATATATATATATATATATATATATATATATATATATATATATATATATATACATATATATATATATATATATATATACATACATATATAGGCATTCCAAGAACATCCTCTAACTCTTGCATAACGAATTTTGTAATTTTATCCTATTTTTTTTGACTGCAAATCATTGTGTTCCATATTGTATCTTTTGGTGTTTGTCCTTGGCTGAAAGAAAAACTTGCACCATTAAAAAACTGACGACGCACAAAACATATTAATATATCTTTTAGAAAATTTGTTTTCAGAAAATGTAGAATAAAAGTAGGATTAAAAATGTAGATTTAGAAAATGAAGAGCTGAACAAAAATCTCTGTACGTTACCAGTCTGTGTAATGCATTACAACTTTGACTTCTTAATTAATTCTTGGGAAAAATATTCATGGGGTGTAACTTCCTTGGACAGATTAAAAATGAACTTCCTTAGTTTTCTTAAACTTATTAATGTTCCGCATTATAGTAGGAGTATGATCGCTCTACACAGTTCTGTTAACATTGTTTTTTAAATACGTAATTCCCAAAATGATATACACGAATAAATTTGAAAGCTGTCAGTCTCGGTACTCTATGCATCAAAAACGAACAAACTCGTCGTGAAAATACAGGTCATAATGTATCATATTCAACAGATGGTAATTCTCACAGATAATCGTACATGTGTGTGGTGCACTTAAGTTGACAATCACTTATACAAAAACGCTTTTTGTAACCTAGTTTAATTTTTTCCTTCACTAAAAGTTAACTGTATTTTTTAATTTCTTTATATTTTTGGCATAGAAATTCTTCTACTTCATACTGACCATTTATTTTGCTGACCAATTTGGAAGATTTGTTAAAGCTCGTGAAATACCAGGAATTAAGGAGGCAGATATTAAGAGGCATACCTGGAGAGCCTAACATGGCCTTGTTTCCTGGACTCCAGGATAAATAATTTAAGTCCCTCAAGTGATGGCTGACTGTCGTGTGGGAAAACAAGATTGTTCTGTTCAGACATCTACAGGCAATATTGAAGATGACAATGAAAATGATTTATTCAATGGATGACTGAATGAAATTATTTTGCTTTTCAATCATTTATTAAATAACGGAAGTTTGTTGAACATTGTCGTATTTAAACAGAAGTTACTATTCTTTTCGCCATCACGAATGTGATAGCTGTATATTGTCAATTAAATGCGTCACAATTGAATCAATAAAAACAAACACGCACGACAACACTCACGGTTTAGTCGAGTTTAACGACTGATTTTTGGTTGGCTGAAAAGTGGATTCAATTTAAATTGGTACGTGAGGTATTACAAATAGTGGGTTAGCCCCATGCTTCTTTTCTTGTATCTATTTTCAAGACAATGCTGTACATCATAGAAATAGAAACGACTCAGATTGGGTTATATATATATATATATATATATATATATATATATATATATATATATATATATATATATATATATATATCTTTTCCTTTTTATCGAAATATTTGGATTTCACTTTCTTATTTATAAAAATAGTACAACCTCTAGAGACTATTATAGGCTCACTTTATGAATGATTCACATTTGCTTTTGGCTTTAAAGATATTGAACCCATTTTAAGGAATCTGTAAAGTACTGATTTACTTGCATAGTTTACAAACAATATTGACATTAAACATGCTGCTTGCTGCATTAAGATTTTCATTCTCCATTACCTTCACTAATTAACTTCACTTGTAGAAATGTTTAACAACATGTGTCGATGGAAAAGTTTAAATGAAGTGGAAAACTCATATAGACCACTGAAATTTTGGTAAAAAATAGTTATTATTAAGGAAAATAACTAAGAACTAATTTGTAATACAAACAAACAATTGGTATTTACGTGTTTTTTCATGAACTCGACCGTTTAATTTTAAAATTGTTTCAAAATCACTTTAAGAAAAAGAATTTTCTTTCTCTATAGTGAGATCAAGTTCAGTTTATTGATATGAAACTTCACCCAGATGTGAACGCTCAAGCAGTGGAGGTGCGATGCTAGAAAAGTACTTACCTTCTATTGAAAGGCTGGACGTCAGAAACAATTGACTTTATGAGGCTTGAAACTATGCCAGCTATTGAAATTTAGGTACTTGTGTAGAGGACGGTACTGTAGTTTCAATTCAGATTATTAAGGCTATTTTTACTTGATTTTGGAAATTATGTATTAATATTATTCAAAAATTGGATAGCTAGAGTTAATGTTTTTCTCTTAATTGAAACCAGGAACTCTTTTTTTTCGACAAACTTTTCACTTAACATGAGCACTTCAGCCCGTACGTCTCGATTCTAGAGAATTTATTTACATCAGCGTCCCATTGCACAAAATGGAAGAGTCTTGTTTCAAAAGCATGTAACGTGGTCCTCAATAAGATATCATTGTGGGCGTTGAGTCTTGGAAAAACATTCGTCCGCGTCCTCAACCGTACAAGAGATGCTCTGTGAACAAAGCGCTTTTTATTGGAGAAACAAATACCGCGTCACTCAACTGGGGAGGAGTCAGGGTTGGTTTTCTTGAACGTGAGAGATTGCGCTAGCATTGTTCTCCAAATAAAATAAAAAATCACGAGTGTTTCTTTTTATATAAATCAATCACAAGGTAAAAGGGAAGCAGACGAGGAAAAATTATGATGGTGATTTTGTGGCTTTTACATGCAATCAAATTGTCGGCTTTAGCATCTTAGCTGTTCTCCTAAAAATTATCTCAATGGTGCTGGAAAACATCCCAATATCCCTCTTTTTGTATCAAAAATAAACAGCAACAAATATAGGCAGATACATATTTTATCTTTACTGACGCCAATCATTCGATTTCCAGAGACTAGTAGAAAATATTTTTCGAAACTCAATAAAGCAGTAATTCCAGTGCACATATTCTGGAACCTCAATGTGCTGCAAAACATTTATTTTATTCCAATAGAGACTTTTTATCTCATAGGTTGCAGTGCTAACATTCAGTTTCCCGTTCTTGTGATATCAATCCAAAGTTAATAGGCATGTGGAAAGTTTTCAAAATTTTCTTAAAAGTTTTTCATTCTAAGAGATCCATGCGTAGTGACCGAGGTTATGAATAAAATAATATTTTGAAAATCTTTTTCTACTTTCGTTGTCATACGCGAGTGAAGCAGCAGCATCGTCTTATTATCGTACTTTTTGTGAGAAGTTAATTTATTATTTATTATAGCAAGAACACAAGTCATGACCTTTACTAAATGCAGCGCTTGTTGTTCCTGGATACTGATAGAGTCGTTAATAAAACATAAGTCTGTGTTGGACTCTAGGAAATAAGTCACTACTGTGAAAGGAGGGATTGGGTAGGCAGATTTTATGCCAACGCAGAACTTGTGGGCAAGTGTTGTGAAGTCCACAGCATCACGTGCATCAAGTGTTGGTCAAGTCCACAGCATCACGTGCATCAAGTGTTGTGAAGTCCACAGCATCACGTGCATCAAGTGTTGGTCAAGTCCACAGCATCACGTACAGCTTAGATTTGCTCTTAGAAAAGTAAGTGTGATGTGAGTGAACTATCAAGAAAATAGAAGTCTAAACGGGCCATATATCGTATATGTTTGCTTTAGGCACCTTCTTTTGTGTGTTTATTTTCCAACTTCAAAGGAGTATTTTTACATTTCCAATACCTTTCTCAATATCTTACAAGGTTCACAATATTTTTCCTCCTGCCTACATCACCTCTATTTCTTTCTACTCCTCCATTACGTCTTCTCATTCCAAACGCCCTAAATCATCTGTTTACTTTCAATCTTTAAGTTCTTTCTCCCGCCATTCCATTCTCCCCTTCCAAAGCCCAATAATTTATAATACTATTTCATGGCACATGTGATTTGCGAGACAACTATAGAAGTGATGGTAGGTAGTCTGTTGATGACTTATAGGAGTGATGGTAGGTAGTCTGTTGATGACTTATAGGAGTGATGGTAGGTAGTCTGTTGATGACTTATAGGAGTGATGGTAGGTAGTCTTTAGAGAACGGTTATTTTTCCGTTGTCGTCGGTTAGTGAGAGTTCTTCGAGGGTAGTGATAAGATCGTTTTCGCGGCTTTCAGATTTATTCATGAACACGATCAAAATCGGGGCAACGATTGGGGGCCAAGATCGAGAGCCAAAAATGAGAATCGAGAGCCAAACTGAGAGCAGGGAACTTGAGATCCGTAAACCGAGACCTGTCCAAATAAGCACTAATAAGTAACTCGAAATGAATACAAAATTGAGCATAAAAATCACTATCACGAGAAAACATTATAAGAAAATTGTTGAGTAAAACACTAAAGCATCGCGCCTAATTAGCTGGCTACGAAAGAAATACAAAACGAGATGCCGATAGGCATCTTCCCTCCGAGGCTGTGAAATTTAATAACTGTATCAAATCATTCATACTGCCAGACAACGTTCACCTAGAAGGACACTAATAGAACTCGCTAATCTTGTTTCCATTAGCATTTGAGTAGAATAGAATAGAATAGAATAGAATTAGGCTATAGGAACGAACCTTCTGGCCCATTCTTGGGTCGGATAATTACTTCGATAATTATTCGGTTGTTTACCCAAGTCCCATGCCGTATTTCTAGCCGCGTCAACCATGTCGGCAGCGGGATTCGAACCAGGGTCTTTCCGCTTGTAAGCAGATCCGCTCACCAGTCGACCAAGCTGGTGAGTACTAATGCTAATGCGGTGGTTTAAGCTCAATCACTACTTCACGAGAGGTTATTCTTCACAGGTAAACAGTCATGAACGATTTCAATTTAGAAATTTAGTAGTTTTTATTCGTGAATCTGGTTCAACAATTTTAATACAATCAAGTTAGGACAATGCAGATAAATCTCAAATTAATTTCAACAACTCTACAATTAACGAGGGTCAAGTTCTTCAATACTCAAAAAATTTGATACCACAATGATCTAAAATGTGTTTGAATTCATCCTCACTTTCATCAAGGCAATTTTGAATGTAGAAAGTAATTGCAGAAAGTTTGATAACTTTTCCACAGTAAAGTGACATAACCGACCGAAAGACCTTGAGCAAGACAGCTAACAATTTTTTCTAGCTCTACAAGCTTTTTTTGGGGGGATGGTGTATTTGTTTTTCTAAATTAATTGCCGAAAGAAAGCAATCTCAGTTTTTCTACTAAAGAGGTCAAGAGATTGATAATATTAATGCCTTGGGCATAAACATATGCATAGACGCATGCTTCTTTGAGAACTGTGCCACCAGCAATAGCTATTCACATTCATTTTTACCTCACATTTTTCTTGCACGTACAAATATATTACAGTTTGAAGGTTACTATTTTTTAAATCTTTCAAGCGCGAGAGAAGGCTGAAAATTAAACGCAATTCGGGGTATTATATACAGTATTTTATCAAATTATACAGTTAAGAAAATTTGTCAGTTTTTGAGTAGTTTTCTTCGTTCTCAATGCACTTACTTCAGCAATCCTCTAGTCTACGTAATTCTCCGAGTAGAAGCCTTTCTTAGGTTGC
Source organism: Trinorchestia longiramus (assembly GCA_006783055.1). NCBI lineage: Eukaryota > Metazoa > Arthropoda > Malacostraca > Amphipoda > Talitridae > Trinorchestia > Trinorchestia longiramus. Next base: position 11,941 of record VCRD01002891.1, on the reverse strand, counting down.
ATGATCTTTCTGTACTTCTTCCTTTTCTGCGTCTGTAGGAAAGTGACAACCTCGCGAGGCATCTTTGCGCTACTTAAATAGATGATGGTCGGAAGGTACGAGATTTGGACTCTGGGACAGGTAGACCTATCACCTCAAAATCTAATTGCTAAATAGTTTTAACTGAGCTGTCGACCGTATGTGAAAGTCCATTGCCATGGAAAACGCAACATTTGTTGAAATACAGCTCTAATAACCGAAGTGTATTGGTAGCTGGTTAAAGCCTTATTTGCATTTCAGCAGCTGCACACTTTCCTCATTAAAAAATGGATTATTGCTAGCTGTTCGCACTTGATGCCCTCTGCTAGCCAGAAGGTTTCGCTTATGCTGTTACAAGTCATGCAACTTGAGCAAACTATGATCACTAGACTGGAGAGCTACCAACTGCAATGTACGCAAGCATGAACAAATAAGTGTGCGATGAACCTACAGATCCGTTAAAGCAAAAGTGCAGATAATATTTCAACATCTAACTTTTTATGTTTCATGGGACTGCTTAAACTTTCGAGTACTTTTTAAATGAAAATATTGATGGCATTTTTTGCTTTTTGATTTATTAACTAGCTTTGCAATTTGATCCCAGTATGGGGTCATGAACTTGAGGAATGTTTTGGTTATCTTTACTTAGTAGAAGTGATGTTCATTCCAAGCTCCCCAAGTGCTTTTAAAAGAATAGATTTAGTTTATTTTGTTCTTCAGGACATCATGTAGGCCTGACGCCTCCATTTCTGAGAGCAAATACGCCTTCAGAGAGCTCCATTTTTTGGACACTTGACCTCAACGTTCTGTGATGTTCTCCTGCGAGACTTTAAGCAGCGACAGATGGCCTGCCTCACAGACCGGCCTTCTGAATATTTTCTGCTCGGACTGCCGACCTGGAAGCGCTGCTCGACTTTGAACCTTTATCGAACCTTTATTTTGTTTTCATTCTCAACACTAGGATTGTAAATCCTCCAGAATTTGCCTCGAAATTTTATCCATGCGAGATTCCTGCACCATTTTGAGCATAGGCAATGCAATACCAGAACATGAACTTGAGGAGGTTTTTTAAACAAACGGAGCGTAGCTAAAATTTGTAGCCATTTCTTTAAATTCTCTATGAACGTCATATTTTCTCTGGTATGAGCTCTAGAAATGCAATAGAACTTGCAACAATGCTATATTTTTCATTCAGCTAGGAGTATAGGATCACCGTGTTGGAAATTTTGCAGGGGTTCGAAAAAATTTGGTTTCCAGAAATGGAAGCTCAGACTTTAAATCTTTGTATCAGCGTGAAAAATTAACCACATTCAGATTCGAACCATTTAGCTCTGGAGAACAATCACCTTGTAAAACTTTTTCCTGTGGGGTATCACATATCATTACCACTATCAGGGCATTAATTACAATATTTGACTTTGAATTACCACCATCACTTTTACTTATATTTTAGGTTACAGGAGCGTATTTACAAAAATTTGAATGGCTGCATTGCTGTATTTTGATCAAACACTTGAAAAATTTTATCGACTCCTAACTTAAGGAATTTAAGAAACATATAATCTTATCCGTCTTTCCTACTTTTATCATCAAACGTCTGCTTTCCATGGAATGCTTTTCATTGTTATGATAAAAAATATTTGTTTTCTAATATACATATCGTCTTGTATTTTTAACTCATATCTAATATTTCCTAAGAGTGTACGAATGAACGCTGTGATGAATAATGTATATGTCCCAGAAATACAGTAACTTTTTATCTTTTCGCGCTTAAATTTTTCTAAATACATTTTGGTTTTATTTTGCACAGATTTTCTTAAATTTTTATGTTTTTAATGAATTCTTCGTATTAAAGTATCATACTTGAAGAGAAGCCGTATCTTTGAAATATAATTGTTGAAATGATGCTTCTCGATTATGCAAACGGTGATCTAAACTGTGCTCCGTTTTTATCGATTTCTTTCAATCACGAAACGGATTTTGCAAGACCAATTTATTTCCTAAATCTTATCAGAATCTAATGGAATGATCAAAAATCCTTGGCATATTAAGTGACAATTGATATTATGATGCCACGGTTGAGCTGTACAAATTTTCTTGACCCCTGACACATAAAGAATCTATGGTACAAAAAAATATTCTCACAGGTTTTCTTCTTCTTTGTCATTTGTATATCCTCGGTTTTTGATACATATCTTTTTATGAATTTCATGATTCACAGAAATTCATTGAGTGAGCAACACATCATTAACACAGATTTATTTTTCCATGCCCATAACAACGCTATATCAACACATCATAAGTTCAAAAAAAGAATATTTGAAAACAGTCCCCTCATTTTGAGAGAACTATTTTTTTATTTTCACAATCAGTTTCACTGCCGGGCAGTTACCCAATTTAGTTCGCTAAAAATACCTAAGACACTTAAAGCTTTAATATTAATTGCTGTCTTAGCTGACTTTATGGCTTTGCTCTGATCTCAGTAATTACTTGAACCTGGCAGGTCTGATCCAGGGATGCAGCCTCTCAAGTCATCCTGCATCACAACGACTCTGCATCCTGCATCACAACGAGTCTGCATCCTGCATCACACCGAGTCTGCATCATGCATCACAACGAGTCTGCATCCTGCATCACAACGAGTCTGCATCCTGCATCACAACGAGTCTGCATCCTGCATCACAACGAGTCTGCATCCTGCATAACGACACAACGACTCTGCATCCTGCATCACAACGAGTCTGTATCCTACATCACAACGACTCTGGATCGTGCATCACAACGACTCTACATCCTGCATCAGACTGACTCTGCATCCTGCATCAGAATGACTCTACATCCTGCACCAGAATGACTCTGCATCCTGCATCAGAATGACTCTACATCCTGCATCAGAATGACTCTGCATCCTGCATCAGAATGACTCTACATCGTGCATCAGAATGACTCTACATACATCCTGCATCAGAATGACTCTACGTCCTGCATCAGAATAACTCTACGTCCTGCATCAGAATGACTCTACATCGTGCATCAGAATGACTCTACATCCTGAATCAGAATGACTCTGCATCCTGCATCAGAATGACTCTGCATCCTGCATCGTTATGTTTCTGGAAATTCAGTTACCTGATTATACTAGTACCTCGTAATGCTCGTACTGGAATTTTCATTAAGTTTCTTTTGAAACAGAAAAACTACATTGATACGATGCTAAAATTTTTTGTTTTGTGGTAGCTAATAAGTAACAAATTTGGTGTGAAACACACACAATGTGATTCTGTTTGAGCTTCCTTGGTTTTTCCTTCCCGGCTGATGGTGCCGACAGGTTTTTCTTATTCGTGACATGCTGTATTTGACTCAAAATGAACCTTAACATTGAATTTCCCCTCAATATTAATTTCGTTGATTATATTCAACACTAAATAATTCTAAACACATACTGAACTACTTTTTAATATTAATTTTTTTCAAACATGAAAACTAAAGCTGAGTCTTCCTGATGCGCATGTGCACTATATGTTAAGAAAGCTTCGTGTGATAGTTTCTGGACGACGCAACTTATTTTTATGCGCATTTAATCTCAAGAGTTGAATCTAAATCTCTAAACAAAATTTATGGAAGGTCTACGAAAATGTCTTACTTCACAAAATACTTTTGACACTGAAGACTGAAACTTACGTGTATTCGAGGAGCAAGGTATGAAGTGCATGAAATTGTATAAGAAGGATCTCGAAAGATAAAGTTTCTCAATAGATTATTTTGATGAGCTATAATTATATACCATCCATACAATTAGAAACATTCTCTATTCTTATTCTTGCAATGTGAAAATTATGAAACCGATGACTTTTATTTATTGCGAATGAAATTTCTTCACAGAATCTGTAGGGCCAGCTTCAGAAAAAGTTGCGTTTTTGAAAGAAAACAAAATTGCAAATCCGCCTCAGACGCAACAACGTCAAAAACTTTTCTGGCACTATGTCAGTACGACTTTTTTTAAGTTCTTATAAAATTTTGAGCAGTAAAGTCGTCAAATAAGTTTTGGAAAATGTGTTTGACAAAAAATGGAAGCAGGTACTTAGGTTCAAACAAAATTAATTAAATTAATACTTAAGTGAAAAAAAGTACTTAGTATTGAACAAAACTTACAAACAACATTGCCCCTTGAGAACAAATCCTCCATGATTTAGTTGAAGTATCAATTAAAACCATTATGAATAAATAACAAAAGTAGTCAAAAAAATGTATGAGAATATACATATTCATCATATGTTAGATTCATGCCACACTGACTGTTTTCTGCAATTAATATATTGCACAGAATGCGAGTTCGTATGAGAGTTCTCGGGAAAAAATTTGATGAAATCTGTTGAGTGGAAATTTTCTACACCATTCCTGTACACCGCTCGTACTCATAAAATTGTCACCTTATACTTCTACTTGCAGAAAGCGGATAACTCACGTTTGGCGGGAACATCGATCGTAGCGGTCATGTTCAATTGCTTGTGTCTCATGCAATTGGGCTGTATACGTTTAGGAGATAATACAGAGATATAAGTAAGACCCGCAGTACATTTGCTGATAAAATTATTATGTTATGAAAATTTGCTTTTTTAATAACCCATCATAGATCCACAGAAGCAGCGATCGTATTTGGGAACAATAAATCCTAACCAGTACATAAGTACAACATCGTACGAGGTAAAAAACTTTATCTTTCTTTTCGAATCGGGGAAGTTCCAGTTGTAGTGAAGTTCTTAGCTGATGCCAAGGCTCCACGCTCTGGCGCCATGCCAGAAAGCGTACAGGCCTACATGTATGTGTGCAGTTGCTTCTCAACCCACTAGTTCAATTTACCTTGATTAACAAGCGTCATGCAACCGCCCTGCACGCTCCATTCTGCCCGTCATGCCATCTCTTGCTGCATCTACAGCCTAGAACTGTTTACTCTACACACGCGTACAAAATTCCATCTTTTATCACGTAAACCTGTATCTATTTTCTTCTTGAGCATAACAGGTGGTCGGTTCTTAGATGTGGTTTGAAAATTTTCTAGAGGAAAAAAGTTCGTGAAACAGATACAAAATGTTTCTAAACAAGTGGAAAAACAAGAATATATGAATAAAGTTAAAATTATCATAATTGAATGACAAAAGTAGCAAACACATTAGCAATTATATAATATTTCCTTACTTCATGCCACACTGGCTGTTTTTTGCATTTAATGTCTTGCACAGAGTACCAGTTCATCCGTAGTTCCTAGGAAGGAATTCGAAAAAATCTGTAGAGTGGAAATATGTTACATGGACGCATTACACTTTTATTGACATCCTAGTTGGTTACTAAACTATTTTACTTATCTATTCTATGCAACTGTTGCATAGTTCAGCTGTATAGTTAGAACCTTATTCATGCGTCCATGATTCGCAGATGCCTGCATATGGTAACTGAGGAACAGGGGTCTCAGATAATACTACATACATAATTATTATATAATACACATAATTAAGTTCAATTGAAATTGTTTTAACTCTACGGTAATTACTACCTAGATTCTGTTATTTTACCAAATTGTGGTGATTACAACGAGGGTTTAAGCAATGGTT
>VCRD01002890.1:51966-68184 GCA_006783055.1 Trinorchestia longiramus | reverse complement strand
GTACACTAATGCCGTTCTTGAACGCACTGAGCGTTAGTGGGGAACACAAAGTGGGCTTGTTTTCTACAATCACAGACAGGCTGCACTCATTGAAGTTGTCGGTCATGAACAAACACACAAGCCTTTCTTTCGATCTTGAAATAATCAAGTTCTTGTACTGCTTCTGCAGGTTACGTTCAGGTTTGAAAGCATCAAATGAAGTAATCTTATCCTTCTGAAGAAAATACCTCAGTTGTTGGTCTTCCACTTTCAACGGGCGAGGTGCAGGTTTTGGAGATGGCAGGCATGAAGCAGGCACATTGAAGATACTGGGAGGGATTCCAGGTCGCATAAAACCACCACGCAATTTGATCTAAGGTGGGTCAGCACCCTAATGTATCTCACAACTGACAAACTTGTCTGGATTAACAACAAATTTTTCACGAGGTGAAAGAACAGCAAGCCACTTCTGTCTCTCAGACTGCTCTTTCGGGAGGCGAAACACGCGGCGCCTGTTCTCCTTATGGTAATTACCCCGACAGTTGACGACCCCACAATTGTTCGACATTTTTAATACATATAATTAGCAATAAACTTTGCAAACAAACAGTATCCTCTTAGAAATACAACAATGTACCTTGAAACAAACAACAACGTCCGATTCAAACCGAGCAACAGACAAGAACAATGTTCGCACTGTGACAGTTGGTGACTAACTGAAATCGGTGAACTAGCCTCCGCTAGCGTAGTCTACTACATGACCATGTACGTCCTGTTTACAGTAGTCCTTGATAATGTGCTATATGATCACTTGTTTGGTTTCCTTATTTTTAACTATGTCTTAGGAGATCCATTATATATTTTTAAAATGTTTAGGATGTATTTTATTCCTGCCCTAACCAGGATGTTCTATTTGTTTTATATAAGTTCGTGATCTTATTAGATTCTTATATTGTGCCAGTATCTTATCAATATTGCAGGATTCAAAAATCATTCCCGAGCTTGAATATTTAATCCTTGCCCTACTTCAGTGACCTTAGCACGAGACATTATTACGTTTGGATTGAAAGGGGTTACTAATGTTATGTTTCTGGGTGTTACCAAAGTTAGGTTTAAAAATGTCACGAGACGCAACACAACACGCAACAATTTATCAGAAGGCAAGGTCATGAGAGCCATCTTGTACATCTCTAGTTGGGGAATTCAATGAGAACACGGGGACTAAGCTTTTGTTTCTTTATTGGTTCGCAGGGCAGTAGGTGGAGAGAAGACATCCGTTGTCCACGAGTAGAAGAGATTGAGATTGAGAACAAAGGGTGATGATGATGAGTGATGGTCAGGAGTAATGATCAGGAGATGATGATGAGTGATGGTCAAGAGTGATGACCAGGAGTGAATTTTGAGTGTGAAGATTTGAGTGGAGATTTGAGTAGAGGTTTGAGTGGAGACCTTAATTTTAGACCAAAGGATGAGAACCAAGGGCACGATCACCAGGTGCCTGGGAGAGAAGTCTGGGCTAAATTTTCACATCCTCACAAACAAAAACAAGCACCAGCATCACCCGAAGCAAACCTACGCAATGACAAGGTTAATCAGAATGAAATGCTGCGGTAAGGCAGACTTATCTCAAAAATTTAAAGAGAGCTGGAACTTCTTTATAAACGTAAAAAATGCCAGTCCTCACCAAACAGGCTAGGGATCTATTTTTTAATAAGAGAGGTCTATATTTAAGGCTGAAACTGAGCAAAAATAGTATCCAGTGAACTATTGAAAGAGAGTTTCAATTCATTTAATTCAATCTACTGAGCAAGTCATTTGATTTTTTATGTTTGATTTAAATTAAATTAAATCTAGAGAGAAATAATGATTTGTCATATAATAACTATAAATTTATGAGCACAATTGTTGAACAGACAATAAGATGTTTAGTGCAACGGTTGCTTAAGTAGGGCAAGGCCTAAATATTCAAGCACGAGAATAATTTTCTTAATCTTGTAATATTGCTAAGATACAGGCACAATATAGCAACCTTATAAGATCAAGAGTTTATATGAAAGAAATAGAACATCTTAATTAGGGCAAGAATAAAATACATCCTAAACATCGTAAAAAAAGTAAAATGAACATCCTAAGACAATTAAAAATAAGGAAATCAAACATGTGATGATATAGCAAATTATGGATATGCATATCTAGCAGCTATATCATCAGGTGCCGGATATTCCAAGCAGACCATAATATTATGTTGAATTCATAAAATTAAGATTTGGATAGACATGACCCGAGGCAAAATACTTCCAGTACTTAAAACGCTACAATAATATTAAGAGCGAATGATTTATCAATAACTCATGCATGGGAATTTTTAAACAAAAATTCTATACTTCCACATAAGCAACACAAAGCGAATTAACGATAAGATATACCTATTTTACAAGGGAATGAAATCAACATTGTTCCAGGCTGAATCAAAGTTTATAAAAATCTGTCTACCTCTAAGTATAGAAAGCAATGCAGATTTAAGTTCGTGATTCAAGGCGATTTTCAGTCTGTAGTTAAATCTAATTCTCCAATATATGGTCTAGCTCAGTGGTTCTTAACCTTATTGGAGGTACCGAACCCCACTAGTTTCATATGCGCATTCACCGAACCCTTCTTAATTAGAAAAATAAAATTTGTGTCGATACCGTCGTGCGGTCGACGTGCAAGGTTCGAGAAAAGGACTGTCTTCTGTGCAGCTACCTTTTCGGGGGGCACTTGCTTTTCTGCCCTTCCTGAGGTTCGTGTGTATGTGTCGGTACCGCCTGCGCCGTATTTAGTCCGTTAGAGCAACAGAAGGATTTCTGTTATGTGCTCAACTACGGCGGTACCGTTAGGAAGGCGTATGACTGTCTGCGCCGTAATTAGTCCGTTAGGGCTCTTCAGGATAATCCCTGAATCGCCAAACTACGACAGTCGACTTCCTTTGCGACAAAACTATATGTAATAGTTTGTCCTCCCAACGTGGTTCCTTAAACCCCTCTAAAGGCGAGATGTCTCTGAGGACTAAAGCCTATTTAAAAAGGAGAAAGGAAACGCTTTCGACCTTAGGATATGAGGTCTTTATTGATCGCTCTGCTTACAATGCCTCTTCAACATACGGTTACAGATCAGCTAAGACAGTGAATTATTTCCTTTTTCAAAAATNTGCTGGAATATTGATATACAATACAAATGAAATTTAAGGGCTAACTCAAGTAAAATGCACGGGCCAACCATCAGCGTAGGCACAGCGCGCTAGAGGCCTACCACGAGCTGAATACATGGAAGAAAATAAAGACTTAGGGGTAACTATTCAAGAATGGGGCTCGACAACACATGCGCTGCCTGACAATGTGATTTTTTCAAATTCAAAACATAGGTATATATTTTACTGGTGCACAAAATTAACCATGCATCAACATCACTGTGTTCAAAGAAGGAAATCATTAAAGCACGATAGTCACACAAAAAAACATAATAATGAATATTTGCTGCAAATCAATGTGACTTCTGTTGCCTTTCAGGCACCAGTTTAGAAATGCGCGGCTTCACCTTGGCAAGTGTCACTCTCATGTCATTTTTGCGACAAAGTCTGTTCCTTTTCTTCGTTTTTATGTCCAGCATCCTCGAAAAGGATTGCTCGTAAAGATGTGTTGTAACAAACAGTATGAAAATTTTCAGAGCTTTCTTAGCAATAACAGGGTACGTTACCATTTGCTGACACCAAAACGTTGAAAACGTTATTGTTCTGAAGAGTTGCTCTTCTGAATTTCAAAGATTTCATTGAGGTATTCATCATTCACATCTGTTGTCTCAACACTAAACGTGAACGGATGTCTCACCCATGCTGGATATGACTCTCTTCTAGGGTAGTATCCGTCAAGAGACTTTGCAAGCCCATCTAAGTGCGTGGCAATTGCTTGCTTCAGTTCTGCGGGTACAGAAATGTCTCAAATTCCAGATACATTTTCGATCTTACACAGTCGTCCAGCAGAGAAATGTTTGCGAAGTTATTGATCTCTGTTCGTCGTTTCCATAACATTAGCTTTTTTTGAAAAGCTTTCGGGTTTTCCTCCGTTTTGATGATGTTGAATCCGCCACCTTACATCTTTCGATTGAGATGATTGAGAGCTGCGAAAATATCAGCCAAGTGCGCTAAAATGAGAATAAAATCAGAATTTTTGAAGCAATTAGCTTCATTATTAGCGTGTGTATAATTCTACACACACGGCAAAAATACGATTCAGCACCTGTCCCCGGGGCAACCACCGAATGTTAGAATGGTACAAAAGTACCTCGAATTCAGAGCCCATTTCTCTACACAGCTCACTGAAGATGAGGTGTCTCAGAGCACAAGTTCGTATATAGTTCACGGATTCCACTACAATTTTTAATATTTCTGCCAGTTTTGGAAGCAACGTTTGTGTTGCCAACGCATGCCTGTGCAGAATATAATGCGTAATAATGATGTGTGGTGCTTCAGCTTTCACTACCGCACTAAAACCAGACTTTCTTCCCAGCATGACTGGAGCTTTGTCCGAACAAACTGCTGAAACCATATCCCACGAAAGACTGTTGTTTTTGAAGAAGTTATGCACAAGTTTCTTCACATCGGCTGCCTTAGTTGTTGTTGTAAGAGGCTTACAAAATAAAAAATCTTCCTTAATTACGTCGTCTTTCACATAGCGCACGAATACAGCAAGCTGGCTTAAATTGAAAACGTCTGTGGTCTCGTCGAGTTGAAGGCTGAATTTTGCCGGGCTTGAAATCAGATCTGCAACTACTTGAGCCAAGATCTCTCTGCTCATGTTCTCTATTCTGTCGCTGATGGTGTCATTTGAAAGAGTAATTTGGGATAACTTTACTTCAGCCTCTTTTCCCAGCATGATATTCGTCATCTTCAACACAGCTGGTTTTACGAGTGTTTCACCAATGGTGTGTGGTTTGCCCTGCTTTGCGATCAGGTAAGCAACTTCCTACGATGCTGTGAGGATCGGTTTTTTGATGGGTACAAAGCCGAGAATAGGCAGAGTAGCCCTTTCATCGAATCTGGCTTTCTTCACCTTGAATTCAGCGAGCGTTGTGTTCATGTATTTTCCATCGCAATGCAGCTTAAGGAAGTGTTCCTTTAGTTTTACCGGTGCTAGACTAGAATTGCTCAATTTTACATTGCAAATCATGCAATTAGGCCGCTGACTCCCATCATGTTCTGCTTACATGTGAATCCATATTGTACATATTCATCCGACCTCTTTCTTTTTTTCTCAACATAGTAAGTATGATAAGATTAAAATATTACGAAAGAAATCACAAGACGTGCCATCACGACAGTCACAAGTCAATTACTGAGCGCACCAAATTCCCTGCAGCACAGATTGGCCAAGCGATGTAGCGTGATCATCTGCAGCCAATGATGGCCAAGCGGGTCGTGTAATCACGAATCATATGAGTCGGATGTGTGTCTTGACCTCCGCCGAACCACTGAGGCTGGCTCACCGAACCCCTGGGGTTCGATCGAACCCAGGTTAAGAACCACTGGTCTAGCTCCACCATATTCTGCTAATCCCATTTCAATTCAGGCAGTGTAACAGAGAAATTGAGCAATAAAGAAAATAGGTTATAAAAGAAGTTTACTGTCTCAATTGAACAGCAAAAGGAAAGTATTTTAATTGAATAAATGGTAATAAAGTCGATAGGGCTTATGATTGCAAAATGTAAAAGATTTTTTACTATGGATGAGCCATTAAAAATCTCAACATCACAAGAGAGTTTTCGAACAGAGAGGGTAAGTAGATTAGAATATTAAATAAGAAATATTCTCAGTACTAGTTAAGACCATAAATTGCTATATTAAGTCGCAAAGTACAAATCCTAAAAATTTGGTCAATCAAGGACCTACCATAGGGCATTTTTACATACACATAACGTACAAAAGTAACACAAATGAAATAAAACAATCCTAAAAACACAAGTGAGTTTGTCTAAGTCTAAGTCCTAAACACAATTAAATAGAGACTTACTGAAGAACACTTCCTTCAAGGCACTAAAAACTTACGTTGTTGTCTTCACAAGAGGTAAGTACGGAGTAACGTATTTGAAAGGTCGGGATTTGCTCTTGAAGCGTGAAGTTGAGAAGAACCGTAGTGACAGTTCGTCATAGGTCTAATAATAATTTTTAAGAATACAGCGAATTTTTATGAATAAAAATTTACACGAACCTCACCTGAAGTTACAAAAACTTACTTATAAAAATACAAAGAATTTATTGTAAAAAATACGATTTAATTTGTAACGGGATTAATTAATACTTATAATTTGAAAATAATTGGAGCATGAGCAGCAATGGTAATGCTACAAGGAAACAAGATAATTTTTCTGTTTCTGTCGTTTGTGGGGATTCTTCGAAGGTATAAATGCGATTGTCTTCGTAGATTGCAGATTTATTTAAAAACTTCAACAAAATTAGACCAGAGATTGTGGCCAAGATCGAGAACCAGACGAAAAACTGAGAACTAGACTGAGAACCAGATTGTGAACTTCAGATCTTTGAACCGAAACCTGTCCGGATACGACCCACACAAATTACTCGAAATAGATACAATATTTAGTAAAAAGAATCTATATCACAGGACAGCATATAACATTATTACATATAACTAATTAAATCACCGGATCTAAATAAGCACGATGCTACAAGAAATACGAACTGAAATGCCATTAGGACTAGGACGTTTCTCTCGCAAGACCATGAAATTTTGTATCAAAATTAGCTGGTCGATCTTTTAGCATGACGGTCATAAATATTTGAACGTAAAGAAACAAGTGACACGATAATAGACAAGAAAATGGTTGAATGTTTAAATGTTCCACCTGGAATGTGTTAGACTTTTGTATGTTAAATCTTAATGTGTAATGCTGTGAATGTGTTTTAAAATCTGTCAGGGGTAAAGAACTACACTCAAAGCACTTACACTGGTTCCGGCCTCATTCGTTTGCCTGCTTTTGCCATGTAGACATTAGTGTCTGTACTTTAACCAAAATACGGCCTGTAGCAAGAATGGTATCACTCTATGTACCATTTATCTTTCTATCTTTAATTTCCTTCTTTAATAGCGCATACATTTACAACACAAATTAGCATTTATCTTATTATTCCCTCTAAAAATTAGCGTAATTATCATTATAGAATTTTAGCCTTATTTTTACAGATTCATGGATGATTTTTAGTGCCAACCTACTGATGTATTTTATTTGTAACTAATAATTAGTTCCGAGTGTTCCAAAAACAAAGGACTTTTTTAGCAACATTCGATATTGTTCTAGCCTTGTTTCTGGTCCGTTTCATATATATATATATATATATATATATATATATATATATATATATATATATATATATATATATATATCAGACCCGGTGGCGACGGCTTCTGTTGCCCCTCAAATTCGTGCGTGTTGTGCTAAATATGAGGTAAGCATGCTATTTTAAGTATTTTAGATCAGTTGTAATTCTTATGCTTAACCTTGTCCAGTAGTGTCTGTGTTTTTTGGTGTATGTTTAGATTTTGCTAGTGTCTAGTGCTTCACCGTGGAATTATTAAAGCAAGTCAAGTGGAGGAAGTGTTTTGTATAGGACAACTGTGATAACTCAGTGACTATGCTCGAGTAGTAGTTATTTCATAGTGTTCTCAATCACTGTGTTCATTACCATTTCTTAAAGAACCTCATTTGAATAGTGTAATTTTTATGGACAGTATTGAATCTAGTTTGCATTGTCCTCAGGTGTAGATTTTTATAATATCAATTTCTATCTAAGATATCTATGTGCCCTGGACATTTGTATTCATGTGCATCAGTCTGTAGTTTGTCTTGTCGGTATATTTAGAAACTCAAATATGTGGTTATATTGATATTTTATTACTCAAACCAGATTCTGTTGACCAGATATATTGACTAGGAACAGAATTTCAAGCCTACAGCGTGTCCTTATTGATGCAAATTAGGATGCAGCTTATACCATTTTTATCCTTAATCTTGTCTGAATAGGAATTACTATGTGTTTTTTACTTTTGAAAATTCAGTATTAGTATTTTTACAGTACAAAAAGCTATTTTTTTCAAGGTATAAAATCAATTAATTTTGTAGTTATTACATAATCAGCTTATTCTACTAACTTGCACTTAAATAGACTTGTTCTGCGATATTGATTAACTAGAAACCCCTTGCTGGTATTTTCTTATTCAAAGTTATCCCTGTTTTTATAGATGAACCCTTTATACATCTTCATTCAAGCTGAATCCATCTTTTGAGGTTTATTACTTTCACTAATGATTAAAGAAACCAATTCCATCTCCAGTATTAAAATGTTAACATCTGAACATTGTGAACATTGTGAGCTCCTAATTTGAGATATCCTTAACTCTATTTTTATCAACAATCTCGCATGTGCTTTCATAAAAATGGGTTTCCTTCCCACATTTTGCACTCTGGGCAACAGATATCAAATTGCAAGCACAAACAAGACATTTTTTACAACATAATTCTTTACCTGCTTGTTTGATAATGTTTTAGGGAACGGGTAATTTTTTGTGAAACTAACTAATTCCGCTATCATTGGATGAATTTTGCATCTTGAAGCGACATGAATCACAGCACAACAAATTCTACAATCACAATTTAAATCATGTGAATGAAAACGTGACCACATCATTGGATTAATTGAAGGGTGAACAGCATTAGTGGACTTCTTGCATTTTTTCCCGTGAAAAATATAAAGTAGACTACTGGATCGTAGTCGCTTCTGTCATCGCTGTGTCAGCGACAGCACGGAACAGCTAAAGTAGATTACTCGACAGTAGTCTTCTTTAGATTTCCTGCCGAACGCGCATTTTTGCCCTGCTTTGCGAGTACAGCTCTACCTAGGCGTCTTTTAAAGCTGCTCTGCGATTGGTTGCTCGAAAGGGCTAGGTCCCACCCCTCCTCCTTTTGGTGTAATTATTTTAGTCCAAATAAATTATTTTGCAGCTCTATCAATAGTTTGTTATACTTTAAATATCTCTGTGTACTTTAAATATTAAATATAAGAATGCCAGCACTGGTTTTAATTTGAAACATAGTTTTAAAAAAATACGCTCATTCATACAAACAAAATAAACAAACAACTTTATTTCCAATTAAGTACATAGTACCTAGACATTAGTACATTGGTTTTTCAAATTCTTAAGGTTAACATCGTAAGAGTAAGGGTGATGGTGAGCTCCATGCGACGATGCCGGGAGGTTGATGGACGTCTCCATGGGTTTGAGGGCTTACAGATACGGGTGAGCTCACGGGGCGAAACGAGAAACAACTCGTATTCATGGCCGGTTTTCGAACCTGCAGTCTCTCTGCACGAAGCAGAGACCTGATACAGAACACAGGACATAGACCACTCGACGCCACGATACAAACTTTTCTTTTTGTCCTCAGGTTTTTTAAATAGGTTTTCAGAAATTGACTGTAAAATTTTTTCATTAAAGAGAAATTATATGCTATTAAAGAAATTAAAATCATTTTGCTCACAACAAAATTTATTTTCTACCCTGATTTCCCTCCATAAATCCTGTATTATTAGATATTTGTAGTCTGTTATTGATTTTCTGGCGTAATTCAAAACATGTCAGTGCTAAATACTAAAAAGTACACGTCGCAAAGTAACTGATTCTTCAATAATCTTATCACTTTTCTTCATCAGTTATCACTGAAGTTTCAAGCCAGTCTCTTCAAGAAAGCATTCTACCAACGGAGTGAAGTCTATGATGTAGTTCTGAAGTTTCCACAGGATAAACTCGTCAGAGCGGCTGCACTCCTTTAGAACCCTCTTTACTTGTGGTCACACTTCACTGTGCCTCGAGATGAGTGCGCCCATGCGACCAGGCAGGAGTAGGAGGTAGCAGTGGTAGAGCAGTATGGTGAAAGTGAAGGCGCATGTCAAGATGTACACCAGCCACAAGATGACGTAGGTTTTCTCGTTGACGATATTTCGAGGAAGGACACAAAGAGCGTCCCTGCTTACAATGCTGCCCGAAGGGCCAAACTTGTACCAGGTACACTTGCCCCCCTTGGGAAAGGCGATATTGAGCGGATTGTTGCGTTCGGTGACGCTCCCCGTGAGGTAAGTCAGCGCTCCTTTGCCGAAATCAAAGAACTTTCCACCCAGGAAAGCGTCTGTGAGGAACAAGTTGCTGAGGGCAAATGCACAAGCCAGTACTTCGCTCACAAAGAACCACAGCATGAACTTGTCGTTGCTTCCAAGCGACTGCGTGAACGACGAAACACTCTGCTTTCTCTTCTTTTTACACTCCATCTTATCAATGTGCACCCTGTGCATGCCGCTAAGCAGGGACTCGAGGTAGCCGTTCTCCTTGGTCTGCCACAGAGCAGAGGGGATGTAGAGCAACAGACCCTGGATTACGAGCATGAAGGGCACCCACTGGTAGTATGCATGGAATTTTACCTCCCCCTCATCTTCCAAAGTTGCTTCTTTCTTCATACCGGGAGGGAAAACCTCTCTGTGATGCATGGGCCCTACTCCAGGATGTGGAGAGGAAGCTGGCAAAGTCAGGTTGGAGAGGGTGAAGGTTGAAGTGATGAAACAGTAACTATTGAAGTCGCTAATTTTTCCTCTCATCACGGTGCCCCCCTTAATTCCCCTATGCCCTAGACCTAAATGTTGCTCTCCGTCCCAACAGTCTACATCGTCAACGAGATCTCCTTGAAGGGTGGTATGAAAGTGGTATTACGAGTATATGCAAGAAAAATTTTCTCAGCAGAAAATGTGAGGGTTTCAATGTCCTACTCAATTAAATAGGGTTTGTTGCTGCTGTGCAATAAAGCGACAATTTTTATAGACAAGTTAATTTTTTTTACTTAATTTTGTCTGATATCTTTAAGTACTGTCTTACCGTCGTAAATTTTAGTGATAGTATTTTTAAGCAAGAAAAACTTCTTAGATAGTAACTATAGCAATGTTAACACTGGGATCTCAGCTAAAGGAAAACAAATACTGAATCCATTCGTTTCCAAAAATGTTGATACACACAGAATGTAATACAACCCGATTAAATTTTGAAATTCTTGAACATTAAAGTATTTTTGAGTACATCTATTATGATAAATAATACAATGATCAAGAAAAACTTTAAAATGTATACTCAGACGTGACTTTAAGGTTCTGGGCTTAAAACAACTCAGAAATTCTGGTGACAGAAAGAACACCAATGAGTCGTTCGAAACAAAGGTATTGGAGGTTGCATCTTGCATGATGATTCACATTTGAGGTTCGACAAAAAACAGTAGCCGATTTTATTCTGAGCCTAACAATTGGAAAATAGATTATCATTGCATATGTGAAAATAATTTCAAATGTGCAGGCGAGTGTGACAAAAAAGTCGAATCGCTATTTGAACTACCTTTTGTGTGCATGGAGTTGAAAGGTGCTTGTGTACTACACGGCTGATTTAATCAATGACAACACAATAACTAATAATGTTGAAAGTGTACGATCAAAAATAAATTATCATTGCATATAGTAAACTAATGAAATAGGTATGTACAACAAAATAATTCGAATTACTCAGTACTTTATTATTCAACACTCAAAATTTTCAATATAAACACTGAAATCGAAAATATAAGATCTTCGAGTTTAAATTATTGTTAATGATTGAAAGCATATTGTTTAGCTAATTTATCTATGAAAAGTATATAGAAGGTAATAGTAGAATTTACCACTATTACCTTCAGTTTGTTCCTTAACCATGAAGTTATGTTATTGTCTACGTGTTAAAAGTCAAGACTGAACGATGAATTTCAACGCCAATGAGTATTAATACTATTTCTTCCACAAGCAGATATTAGCTTGAATGTTGTAGGAGGGACGTTGGAATACTTGTCATAAATGCCACTTGTATGTGAGGATACTGATCAGTGAAACGTGTATCAAATGCAGAGGCTTAATTTAGAACATGACTTTGTTGTCGAGATCATTATGAAAATTATGTCTGGACGGAGGGTAATAAGTATATATAGAATAGAATGAGGCAGCGTTGGAGGGGTTCGAACGTGGGTCTTTCCGTTCGGAAGTGAATCTAGTCACCAGTTGGCCAACGTGGCGCTTTGTATGGATCACTCAGGAAATGTATTTATTCTTCGTGACCCGAATTTTTTCATTAATGCACCTTATTACCTGTAAACTTTGTTCTCACCATTCACCAATGGTCAGGTTTTCTGAGCGATACGTAGGAGCAGAGGTTTCACTTTGTCGGGTGCAGCAACCTTATTGCCTAAAAGCAGGGTTACAGTATCCTTACTAACTTGAAACTGAGGAAACTCTTTACAGTAAAATATGAAAGCACTGACAATTTCACCCAAAGCAGTTTTGACTCATCACGGGTGAAACATTGCTTAGGTTTGTACTTTTTGTTAATAACATATGTAGCAGAATTACACTAGAAATTTAAGGTCGGTTACTTTGTGATTTCTATTAAATGTGATCACCATTAATAACTGAACATTCACTTTCACTATTCTTTTCCACCTCCAGATGTTGGAATATGGACATAATTTTTTATGGAAATTTAACTCTGTGGAACGTATTTTTCCTGGGCAAACGTATCCATGTATTCAGAAGTATTTCATTGCTGTAAGTGACAGGGTTGCAGGACTCACATTTTGTCATGCAATTTTTGAGGAACATTTAGCATTTTCGTCGAATTTTTAGCTGTTTCCTCCGCTTGACTGTTCGGCCGACATGGGAAATCGGATCAGACTAATAACTTGACGAAATGATATACTACTGTGATTTCTATTCACAATTTTCAATTTATAATCAGCAAAACTTGTCATTTAACTCATTTTACATGTGGACGCTTGTTTTTAAAGCTATTGTCACTAGTCGGAGCTATTATGTCACCAGGCAGAAATTTAAAACTTCTGAATAGATTTGCTTTCTGCAAGTTATTCGTATTTTTCTTTCATAAAAAGTGCAGAGCATGAGGAAAAAAGATAATGAATAAATTTGCACGAAAGAAAAGTCTTTATAACATAAGTATAATGGGCGTATGCGAAAATAATGTTCTTACCATATAGTCAAAGTATGCAGCATGCATTTATTTATTTGACATGTGATTTAACATAATGTGATTGTTAATGTGATTTAACATATTAAATTAACATCTATCATTAATTTATTTACATACATGGCCATCGAACAGAGAAAAAGTCATAACCGTCCTTCATACACATGTATTTGTACATGATGAAACGCACATTTAACGTTCCAAGTTAATTAATAGTTTATTATTGTTCAACTTAAAATTATGAAAAAACAATCCATCTGATGTCACAAGGAAAAGACGGGGCAAATGAAGAATACGAATATGATAATCAAAGTTAATGCGCTTTTAAGTGTGAATACTATGGGTGGATTTTAAACCTTGATTAGTACATATTATTATACAAAAAAACGAAGTCTCTATTATCGTCACAGTACATACTGGCGAGGACATCACCACCCATCCAAGGCAAACATACACGAACTATAAAAAGCTAATTCGGAGAGGTTCACCGAACAAACAGAACAACTTTTCGCAGCACTCAACACCAACCCCATAAATTATATAAATCAAACGGTAGCAGAATTTAACGCAATCATCACAAAAGCTGACAAAAACCACATTCCCAAAGGAAACAGAGCGCATCATAACCCAAACTTCACACATGAAGTATAACGACTAATCAGAGAATGTAACAATCTCAGAAATACACCCACTCCACACACTCACCAAATCGCACGACACATCTATGATCTGTACGTACAAATCACGGGAAAAATTACTAAAAAGCAAACAGAAAACGGGAAAAATTCGTCGAATCACTAGACCACAAGACAAACTTTAGCAAACCACATAAAACCATCAGAAACATAAATTCCAACACAAACGCCTCCTAACCACATGCAGCAATCACCACTTATGCGAACATGCCCTCAAGACGGAAACAAGCATACACATACACCACTATGCTAGCATTTGCAAGGTACACACCACAATCGCAGACAGGCACACGCACAGACTCAAACACAGGAAATATATTCTTTTAACTTTAAATGAGGACGATATACCTCAACATTTTTGTTGTAATTGTTCATCGTCACAAGTTAGGCCCGGTATACATTAGTGAAAAGAATTCGAAGCTTCACTCAGTTTTGCTTAAGGTTGCATAACAACATTTATAAACTTTTTGCAGCTCACTCAGTCGTCAACATAAAAAATAAAGAAAAGACTTCGTTCTGGTTGTCTTTATTTATTAAACCCCTCTGCTCCGAAACTCTAGCTCAGTGGTCTTTAACCATTTTAATGTCCACCCCTAGTGGTGATTAAGTAGAAGCTGTCCACCCCCACCCCTAAAAAGTCTCATTAAAAATCTTACGTTTAATATTTAAAATCTATGTTTCATATCTAATTTCGATGACCATGTAAACAGAAAAAGACAGTTTCTCTTATATTTTATTTAACTTTTCTATATTCATCCATATATTTACACACATCTCCAACTAATAGCATTGTTAAATTTTATCCTTAAGACATCTATTTCTTAATTTATCTAAATGATTCATTTAATACGTTTATTAAGTGCATGTTTAACCTGAATTTTGTACATCGAAGAAATGTCACCAAAACGGACCTATTTATTTTCAGCTATGGATGGCAGAAATAACTTAACTTTGATCATACAGCAAGCAATTGTATTGGATATATTTCTTTTTAGGTTTCAATACTATATATTTCTGGCTTGATGCGACACTTCACCTTTGTGAAATGAAACAACATTGTGATGCAAATATTTTACAAATCATTGTTTTACGTGCATTTTATGCCTTGTTTAGGCGATAAAGAAAGATTGTAATGGGAGTTAGAATTTCTTCCAAAACACATATCCGGATTTTGTCACCGCTACCGCAAAAAATTACATCAAAACCACTTTATAGAGATACAAAATCTACGAAAAGATTTGTAGGAGCTCTGTCAAACTCACATTTCGCGCGGCACTAAGATGTAAGTGAAGCCATGTAAACGTAAAAAGAGCTACGTTCATGTCGGTGTTTCAATGCACATGTACGATCTCGTAGACATGTACGTATGATGTTTACACGCCGTGTGCATCATGTACAGGCACAGACAGAGCTGTAGCGATATTACATCGCCCAAAAATATACAAATAGAGTATTCTAATTAATGAAATTAAGTATAAGAAGCAAAATCGTCATTTGGTCCCAGCATTAAAAATTCTAGATACTGTAAAAGCGTAAAGATTTACCCACTCAAATAATAGCACAACTGTACCAAACTTATTACTGATGTTTTTACAAGTAATCTTGATTTCTTTTTACAATTACTATTACATAGTAATAGTAATTTTGCAACTCAAAAAAGTACCATTTACGCGTTTCTATTCACAAATGGAAATTACGTTTTTGTTTTTCGATGGTTCTGTCAGCAACATTTCGTTCCGACTTCCGCTTCCTTAGACCAAATATAGAGCGACTTCCACAGCATGGAGCATTCGTCTCAAAATTCGTGGTGGTGTGTTTAAATAGCAAATGTAGAACAACGTAAGTTTTTACCTCATTAAGTTCTTTAAAACTATATTATAAGCTGTGCCCATTTCATGTTTTATTTTGATCTCATTTTATGTTTTATGTGGATCGTATTTATGTTTTACAAGGTTAGAGTTAACTTAAAACAGAACCTGTTTTGTGTAAATCTCAGGAATAATTTTGTCTTAAGAAGCAAGTGGCAGTTTTTTTTCCTGTCATGACAGCCTTCTCATAGAAGTTCAACACATAAGCAAGAGAGCTTTTCCCTCTCTACTGCATAGTTGGACCACATTATATTATAAGGTTTTAAAAGATTCAGTCCTATATCTTCCTGCCATTAATTGTTCCTTTCTTTACTGTGAGTTTTGAGAAGTGAGTTTCATAACACTTCTGAAGGAATAACTTACTCTAACTTGAATTTGCCGTAAATTCCTCGTGAAGGGCATTCAGATTTATTATAAAATAACTCGCGTTTCAATATTTGAATACTTGTCATGTTCCCTGAAATAAGAATAGTATTAGATTTCCAGAATTCTAAAAATGGTATTGGGGTTCAGTCACTTTCTAATCTGCGACTGCTT
>VCRD01002890.1:23729-42852 GCA_006783055.1 Trinorchestia longiramus | reverse complement strand
CAACTATGAGACTCTTCGTGACTTCCTTCTCGTGGACCGAGCTTATTCAAGCTTGCCCCCTTTTCTCGCTACTCAATTGCGCGACAGGGGTGGTAACACAGTTGCACTCCTAGGAGAGCAGGGTGATAGCTTCTTACAAGCAAGACCACATACCTCGCTCCACCAGCTGTGCAAAGGTCGCACACTGACATCAACGGCGGAGGCTGGCCCTCCAGCACTCAAAGCATCATTAGCACCAGAGCGACGCACGACATTCCCTGTCCGAACCCCTAGCACTCCAGCGAGATCATCCGACTCCAGCAACAATTCTAGAGGAACGCCACCAAGAGCTTCTAACCCACGTGGTGCCCCCGCCAGCTCAAGATCGGTCAACACTCCGCAGCGTGAGGAACAACGAGGACCCTACACTGGATTTTACTGCACCTTCCATACTTCACCTCACATTGAATGTGCTTCTCAAAGAAAACTACACCTAGCTTCCTTCTCAGCCTAGAGAACTTCTCGGCACTTAGACCCTTAGTAAATATATCAGCAAGCATATCATTCGAAGGACAATACACGAGATCAATTTCCTTAGTACAAAAGGCTACCTACAGCACTTTGGTATTAGTCTTTGTCACATTCCTCAACTTCATCTGAAGTTGTGACAAGGTCTGCATTAACATCTACAGGAGTAGCAACAGAATTTGCTTTATCCATGCAAAACCTAGACAACAGGGCCTTAGTATAAACAGACTGCTCTAGGAACACTTCATTTTTAGTCTGCATCACGCCTATACCCATCCTCCAAATCTATCAGGAGCATCTCTGTTCCTAGTTGAACGACGGAGCTCCAACTCTCCTTCTGAATCCTCATGTTTTTCTTCTTGAGGGAAGGAGCAAGGAACACACTCTATTTCTTTTGAAAGCTCCTCCTCAAATGACATAAACTGAGATTCATTAAATACCACATCTCTACTCAGCAAGACCTTTTTGGCATTAAAATCATACAGCCTGTATCCTTTAGTTCCACTCTAGAAAAAGAAAGTCTATGGCTCTTGCCATCACAACAATTTTCACAAAAACATTCTCATTTCCTAGAGAACAATCAAAACTTCTAACAAGATCAAGAGACTTCAGTTTCTTAAGATTATCAAATCCTAGATGACAAAATCTCTTGTGCCACAACAGGTCATCTGAGGAGACACTCGAGCATTTTGCGGCTACATGATAGGAACAATCTAGTCTATAAAGTCTTCTTACCTTGCGACCAGCAACTATCAACTCATTATTTTCATCTACAATCTCACATGTGCTTTTATTGAAATGGGTTTCTTTATCACATTCTGCATTCTGGGCAACAGACATCAAATTGCAAGCTAGCTCTGGCACAAACAACACATTTTTTACAACACAATTCTTTACCTGCATATTAGGCAGTGTTATTTTAAGACGCCCATCTCCAACTCCAACACCCTTCAAAGCTCTACCATCACCAATTTCAACTCTTACAGGAGAAGATAGATCAGAGTAAGATGAAAATTGACTTTTCTTGTTGCACATGTGCTGAGTAGCACCTGAGTCAACTATCCAAGAATCACAGTCACCATTACCTATAGGAAAAGCACTAGTAAACATAATAGTTTCACCTGTAGATGAGCTTCGTGCATCTACTGCTTTGTTTGCTTGGAATGTTCTATTTTCTTTTTTCAGTCTTTCTTCATAGACTCTACACTGTCTCTTAATGTGGCCCTCTTTACCACACTCAAAACACTTGATGAGCTTTTTGTTCCTTTTGAAACTCAATAGCAATTTTTCACTGGAGTCTGAAGTACCAAGGCCGCCTCACTGTCTTCTTTCTTCATTAAGGAGACGCTCAGTTACAACTTCCCACACTGGTATCTTTTCATGGGCTTCAAGAGCAGTTACCAGAGTAGAAAACCTATCTGGTAGTAATGATAGTAGGATGATCATACGCTCTTCTACTTCCATAGCATCACCAATGATGGCCAGCTCCTCAAAGAGTTCAACGAACACTTTTAGATGATCTTGCAGATTTTGACCATTTTCTAACTTCATGTTGAACAGCTTTTTCTTCAGCCTGAATTTGTTTCCCAAGATTTCTTCTGGAATGTGTTCTGAAGTTTCCTTCAAACTTCAACAGGGTCAGTCGGATCCCCTAGCAAGTAGAGTTGACTTTGATCTACTCCCAGGACAATTGTTGTCAAGGCTAAATCTCGGCGTGATTCAAACTTCCTCCGAGCTGCCTCATCTGCCGTTGAGGATAAAGTTTCAGTGCCTTGAACTATATCCCACAGTTTATCATTCACAAGACAAATCCTCTTATGTATCTTCCATGTTGAATAATTTCTCTCATTGAGTGGCTTCATGCAACTTTTACCATTGTTAGAGTCTGCCATGTTCTTCACACTTGCTGCACTGTGTTAAGTCAACAAACTTCTACGCTTCCTTGTAGTCACTACAGTTTGCTTCGAGACTTAGGTACTGTGTTCACTGAAGATTTATCTTTGGAGCGTGTTCTGGGCCCATAACCTTTGTTAGAAGGTTAGAAAAATCACAGGAGCGTGATTACGCTAACCAAGTTTATTTCAGTGAACACAATTTTGGTTATAGTACAGACACCAATGTGTACATGGCAACAGCTGGCAACAGAATCGGGCCAGAACCAGAGAACGCGCTGAGACAATGGTTCTCTACCACTAGCTGACTCTAAACGCATTCTGTTACAAGAGTATTAATCACAGCGTTACACATTAACCTTAAACATACTAAAGTTGAACACATTCAAGGTGGAACATTTAAACATTCAACATATATTTGTGTTTTGAGAAACATCACAGGTGCAATCGACCAACTGACAGAAAATGAGGCCATTTTTTAAGGACACTTCCGACCCATCCTTCTTACTGTGCATAATAAACTCAATAAATTGAAATAAATGCAGTTAAAACATTGTGTCTCACTCTTACAAGCAGTTTTTCAGGGATTTCAGAAAAGATTTCATAAATATGTAGTGATCTGTATTATAATCACTCTTCAGTCCCAACCCTCAGACATCTCTTATCTCCGAGCTGATATTGAATACCTTTATCTTACTCGGAGTGAGCGCCTGAAGGAGTAAGGGACCGTCGAGGAACCCAATAGGAGAAAAGGTAATTAAAGGCAGGATGAGCTTAATACTTTGAACTTGCGCATTTGAATATAACATTAGTTGCTTCTTCTTTCTTCGATGCGTACGTCTTGCCAGTAGGGAGCCGGGACGTATAGAGTCGGAGCACGTGCACTTCTGGTTAGTGCCTGTGTTGTTTGAGCCCCATCCTGCCCGCAGACAGGATAGCTGATTTCTTCTTCGTTCGCTCTGCTGTTGGCTGTAAGTTGATTTCTTCATGTGATGAGAGTTCTTGGTGGAGATGTTGACTTTGGAAGCGCTTGGTAGAGAGTCCATAAAGCAACAACGTTGATTAGATAGCCTTGGAGCGGAGGGATAGAATATAGTGGGAGAAAACAGATCGAGAAGTGGAAATAAGATAAAGGAAGAAGATGAGAGAAAGAGAAAAAGGGAAAAAGGAAGAGCCGGCAATTTCAGCTAAGTCTGAAGTGTGCCTGTTCGTTGTGTAATGTATTTTATTCACCATGCTATCAAGCTTTTTTATCTAAAGTTTGTTGTTCCGTGATCATTTGTGAAGTAGTTTGAAAATATTTGGGTATTGATTTCATATAATTCTTTTTACCTGGTGACTATGAGTTGTTTCCCGGGTTCACCTGAAATGGATGTTTGTTTTAATTCCTCCCTGCGTAGTCGCCAGTTCGCGCCCGATACAGACCGTTGCAGACACGAAGGGAATGTAGGAAAATGTAATCTATAGTTTGTAATGTGTGTATGTTGTTTCCCCCGCACCGGCCGGCCCATCAGAGTAGGCCGTTCCCGGCACTGAGGTCAGGTGTGTTTATATTATGGCCTGTGGAAATGCTCCGTGAACTGTTGTTCTGCTAGAGGGGAAAAGTTTTTTTATTGGATTGTCACCCAGATCAATCAAATTTTCTGTCTGTGTGTTGAGAAATCTGTTCACTTTTTCCCATATGTTCTTTGATTGATTGTGTAGAAATACATTGATTGATGTAATGCCAGTCAGTCGCTGGACATCCCTTGTCGGTACTTGATCTATTTTTTGATTCCTAGTATAAATTGGGAGGCGTCATTTTGTACTATTTGTACGTTGAGTAATGTTGTTTTTGGAGCTATGTGGAGTGGAACGGCGGGGTAAGTTAGTACTGATTTTACATAGGCATTGTATAACGTTCTCTTACTGTTACTACTTAAATCCTTTAATCTATATAAGCTTCTTAATTTATACCTTGCTAATTTAATTCTTTGTCTAGCGTGGGTGGAAAATCCTTGAGTGTTAATAAGAACTCCAAGCATCTTTTCTGTTTTATTGTATCTATAGGCAGTGTTTCCAACTCTTACAGGCTCATTCTTTTTCTTTAGCAGAGGTATTATTTGGAATTTAGTTTGATTAGTTTTGATTTTCCATTTGTCTGCAAAGTCATTAATGTTTTTTATTTCTCTTTCTGTTGTCCTTCTCACTCTGGCTTCAGAGCCTCTTTCCGAAATAATCTGAGTAATGTCATCTGCATACGCTATGTTAATGTTGTTTCTTAAGGGATCTGGTAAATCAGGTGCGTAAAGTGTAAACAGTGTTGGGCTGAGGCATCCACCCTGGGTACCCTGCTGCCTATTTCGAAACTGGATCCTATGTAATTATTTACCCTATTTTTTTGCAGTCCTATTTGTGAGATAACTATCTATAATGCGGACTAGGTAATTTGGGATGTTGTTGATAAGTAACTTATGTTTAAGTCCTAAGTGCCACACCTGGTCAAATGCCCTACTGATATCCCGTAGTATTATGTTTATTCTTTCTTTATTTGCATGTTTGGCAACTATTGTTTCATACATTAATGCTACTGCTGTGTTTGTCCCCTGCCACTTTTAAACCCGTGCTTATGATTATTTTGAATGTTATGTTTCTCCAGGTAGTCGGTGAATTTTGCATTAATGACTCTTTCTAAAATTTTTCCAGGAATGCTAAGTAAGGATACTCGTATATGTCTATAGTCTACGTGTTGGGTAGGTGACTTATTGGGATTTGGTAAAAAGATCATTATGAATGTTCTCCATCGCTGGGGAAAATATTTCATAGACAGGGAAGCATTCATGATTGTAATTAGGTTGGTAATCATGTTTTTTGGTAGGTTAATAAATTGGTATTTTGTTATATCGTCTTTCCCTGCAGCTTACTGTTTCAAATTTGTAATATATCTCTTCATTTCTTCCAAAGTTAGAAATGATGTCTGCCGTCTAAGTCTATTAAAATCGTTTATGCCATGATGTTTAATTGTGATTCTTTGTTCTCCATATATTGCTGCACTCTCATATGGTTTTGCCTATCAAACTCGTCCTCTTCATCCGTGTGTTTCCGAAATATACCACTACAATAATGACGAAAAAGTGGTTCTTTGCCTTTGTCTTCGTACACTTCTTCATTTTGGTCATTCAGTAGGAATCTTTGCTCTTCTTCAGTGTTTTTCCTCGTATTCGTTTGATGGTTTTCCATTAATTGCGATCATTCTTTTCTGTATCAAGTTTACTTATTAACTTATCCCAGGCTTCTTTCTTTCTTTCTTTCTTTATACTCTTTCACTATCTTCTATCTTAGTTTATTGAGTTTTCTCATTCTTTTTGGTTATGGCCCACACTTCTGAATTTCTTTAAATGAGTCATCATGAACCCTTGTCAATGCAGTTATTTTATGAGATCTTAAACCATGTAGTAAAGTGCAGGGTGTGACTATGGGGATTCTGTTACTGCTTGCTGTCTGAATTCGTGTGGTCAATTCTTCTACGTGTTCATCTAGTTGGCTTGGAATAGTTACTCACAGGTCAAGCATAGGAAAATCCTTCAGGTCGTCTTTGTAGCCAGTCCAGTCTGCAATATCGAATGCTCTTCGTGGTCTTATGGAATTGGTATAGATTGTGTAGTGATAGTGTAAATGATAGGGTAGTGGTCGTTAGGTGTGTTTGGGCCTATTTGTGCATCTGTGTTGTGATATGTTTTTGTGTTGGTAGGAATGATGCCAGGTGATGTTTTTGATCGATGGGTTATGTATGTGGGAAAGTGTGTTTCGTCTTTTAATGATATGCCCTCTGTTCATTAATGCTATGAGCTGCTCACTCATTACATTGTTATTGCCTGAATCCAGTGTGATGTGTCGCCGATGAAATATACGGGATAGCTCTTGTTAAATAGTGAATCAAAGTCTGGTGCAAAAATCCTGTTCTGAACATAACGTATGCTGTTGCATTTTCAATTTTGCCTAATTTGGTGTGTATTGTGGCGCTTATCATGTCGCTGTAATAGGATTCATTCATGCAGTATGTGAGTGTTCTTTTTATGGTTATTGCACTTCGGTAGTGTGGTTCATTCAGCGTGTTTGTTTTGTTTACGTTATAGTTATATATTTTTTGTTCATTTTTTCATTTTTTCTACAACCATGGCCGTTTAGTAAAATGATGTGTGGGTCTGTTTTAAAATAAATGTTGATTAATGCTGTTTTATGTATTTTCCAGCTCAGTACATTATGCTGCATTTTTTGAGAGTCGTCTCTCTCTGCATATCTTCTTTCCCTCTCCTGACCTTTCAGGTGTTCTTTGGGTACCGGATCTAATCTTCTTAAATTCTTGTTCTCCAACCCATACTATTGTTTCTTTGAATTCTTTTATTTTACAGTTTTCAAACAAAAATTTTACAACATCCTGTGATTGAGTACATTTTGGTCCTAGATGGTATTTTGCTTGTTGTTGGTAAACCATTAGTGACAACTCTTCTTCCGATAGAATATGTTTGTCACCGTCAACTGCGTAGATGGTGATGTCGTATCTGGATGTCGGTCGTATGGCTACTTGTTCAACTGGTTTTGGTTGCCGTTGTGGCAGTCCCTTCGGCTTTGGCTTCACTTCTGGGGCTCTTGTACTATCTTTGGGTTTCACTGCTAATGCTTATGCCTCCTCTTGTCCTGCGCTCACTTCCATCACTTCTTCCTCCATTTCCTCTGCATCTTCGTTATGTGCATGCAAGTTTTGTGATTCCGAGCTTGTATTATATCTGATTCCGACCGCATTTTTAGTTTGCGTACTTCGTTTACCGTGTGTACCAACAGATCGTTATTGAAAAGTTCTTGGGAGTCAAGGTTAATGTCTAGTTCAATAGGTTGCATGTCGTTTCTTTTCAGTATTTTGTTAATGTGGGAGTTATTAGAGCCAGGGGTAATTATGTTAACGACATGTGCGTCTAGGATAATGATCAAGGCGGCTCGACCGCTCTCTGACATGATCTCTGCTGTATTTTTCGCCGTTTTGCTTGCTTCTCTTTTAGGTATGTCTGTTCTTGTTTTTCTTTTTCTTCCAGTAATTTGGTTTTGTTTTTAATAATTGCCTTTCTAGTTGAGCAGCTCATTGCCGTTGTTCGGTGGTCCCCTTGGCAGTTCAGGCATTTTTTGATTGCGAACGTGTAGTTTTTTGTAAGCAAGATTTCTCGTATATTCGGATCATATGGTTAGGTTGGTAGTTGGGCAATCTTTCGTTGCGTTCCGTTTCATTTTGTAGCAGTTAAAGAAGATTAAAATGTCAATGAACTTCTGTTGAATTTGAGATGGTGCTATTTTCACGTGTTCACAAAGTATTTCATGTTGGGGTGTATGGCTGGCCATATTGATAGTTGCAAATTCTATTTTAAACTCGTGTGTATATTGACCAAACTTGATGATTTTCTGCACCTCTAAGTGTTGGTTACGGTGTGTTATTTGCAGTTTGAGTTCGTCCACTGACTTCTTTCCAATTCAACTGTCTATTTGCTTGCAGACAACGGGACATTGAGCTCTGATTTTTGGTGGCAATCGAGCTCTCAGGCCAATAGACGTTAGGGTTGTATTGATATTTTGGGTTAAGAGTTTCTCTACATCAGACTCGAACTTCGTGAAGGCATCGTAGCCGGACCCTACCTCACAGAGTCCGGTCAGTGGCAGTTTTAAGCGTTTTTGGATGGTTTGAAAAACTTTAGGTTTGTCCGGTGGTTCTCTAGGATTAAGGGCGCGCAAAAGGAGCTTTCCAAATTGACGCATTTCGAAAGTGTTTTATTTACGTATTCCCTAGTGTGGTTTAGTCAGTTTTCTGAGTACCAGAGTAAAAGAATTGGGAAGAACAAAAAAAATAAGAATTTATTTCCCTAACAACCTACACCTAATGTTATTGGTTAGCCTACCTAACAGGTGTAGTCTTATTCAATTAGGGATCCCTGCCCTACTTGTAGACACTCGCACTCCCCTCAACCTTAATAGGTAGGTCCCCTTCGACCCATACCGTCTGGCCTCTTTCGACAGGGATATCTACTCCTGACTGGCAACACCTCTGACTTAGAAAAATACCGGTTAGTTAAAAAAGACAGAAAAATCTATAAAAAGAGATACTTACGAAAATAAAGGGGGTGGCAATCCAATCACAATCTTGGTGGTAGTAGCTGACTTCTGCGTGACTCCGCTGTGAGAGCTCCTCATAGCATGTCATACATCCGTCTCCGTGATGCAGAGCGTTGCAGCCTCGTTATATAGGGCGGTTGGCTGGGCACTGCTGCCTGAGGGTGACCGCTCATTGGTTAACGTCATGGTTCTGGTCGTAACGGGGCCTAGCCTCGTCGCTGGATTCGCTTCTTCTGTCCTGTTTGCTCATTGGTCGATGAAAGCTAGCCTCGTCGCGGTACTCGTTTGTAACGGAACCATACGATTCACTACAAATACTTTCATTTGGTTGATGAACCAGACGTTCATGACGTTATGTTAGCTGGGACCACTCACCCTACTTCAAGTCGGAATGGGTGGATATTTATATGGAGTGGGACCACGAGAACAAAATGACATCACTGAAAAATAACCTTACAAATTCTGCTTCGAAATTTCAGTCTACAAGCTTTGACGATGCCAAACAAGAGGCAAACTTTACGTCGTCCGAAGATGAGTACTTCAGCTTCAAAAAGAAGCACTCATTCAGTGAATCCTCATTAGGCTTGCAGGTTATGACGTGTTTCAACGACAGTGACAATAACACTGAAAGCTTGAAATGGCATCCCCTCATTCTGAAAATGTTTATTCGTTTTAACACAATTTTGCTGTATTTTCTCTCTTGCTGGCTCAACGTTAATCCCCCATAGAAATAAACTTAGCGACAAAACTGTTGAACAGTTTATATTACTGCGCTCTACATAATAAAAACTTTCAATTACTCGGTCCAAGTTTCGAGTTTTTGAACAGAATTTTCACAACCCCTTACCAGATTGGTCGACTGGTGAGGGTACCCGCTTGCTATACGAGAAGGCCCGGGTTCAACCCTGCAGCTGCCACGGTCTGTTTGTGCCTGGCCATCTGCGGTAAGAAATATCCAGCAGCTGTTAGGCTTGATGTTTGGCGTAAACCACCTCTCCACCACGCTCATCAGAAGCCCCTACGAGCCTCCATTTTAAGTTGCAGCGCAGAGGACAGGGATCTCCTCTGAAGCATCACTACTACTCTTAAGATCTTGTCCATAACCACCATTACTACTCAAAAGATCTCAACATTAGGAATTTAAACCTAAATGTTTATGCACAGTATACTCTATTGGAAGAAAAGTTCATTTGCTTTTATTTGTGAGTTCCATACGAGTATTTAACGTTTAGCAGGAATAAAATTTGTCCATGATTTTTATATTCTTTATTAGAATATATTATCAGAAGCATAAAATGCACTTTGTTTAGGAGTGTGAAAGCTTCGCCTAATATAATGTTACTCCAGCTAAAAATTGAATTCGTATGATGATGAAATATGAAGGTCCTCTATTTTCTAGAATATGAATTAAAGAAATTATATTTTGTTTAATTTAGATAATATATTGAATGTTTGGTTTTTTAAACTTTTTAGGTTACTAGATTAAAGTCAATAGTGTTGTATCTCCGCAGCCGTTGCAAAAGCATTTCAACATGGCATAGACCATGTCAGAGAAACAAAACTGAAAGGATAAAGACTGTTCGAGACTAAATAAATGATGAGGTTGATGGGAGTTGATTGTATTGAAGCCGTGATCTGAGAACAAGAATACTATTTAGAGTATGAGAAATAATTATAATAGAATCAAAATCCCAATCCTAATTTAACTAAACTCTAGTGGCAGCAGAAAATGGCACAATTGCTAAAGAACTTCTTGAAAAATCGAAAGGCAGTAGTCTTGGCATGCATGGCCATCTATTCAATATGCATGTACTAAAATACTGGTTGAGCACAATAATAGCCGCTGAAAGCTTAACTAAAACTACAATACTAATTTAAATAAACCAAGGTGGTGGCATAAAATAACACATTTGCTAAAAGGCTAATAAATAATACTGGTAATAGAATTGAAATAGAAAATCGACATCAACATAAAAGTGGCTGTTCAAAAAAACAGGTTATTGCTACATATGCATAGAAACATGAGTTCCTATTAGACAAGAACTAGTACCAGAAAGGAACTAAAACATTTTAGGAAAATAACACATTGTAAGTAAAAAGAAGTACGTTATCATACTCTGTACTTCTAGGACTTTACTGAGCAGGAAAAAATGAACACATATATTTGCAGTGTATCACAAACACCCTGATGAAATAAATTCATAGATTAAATGAATCAGATGAGTTGAGTACTTCTCAGTATCATACATGAATAGCACAGCTGGTGTCCTGTTTGTATAAAATAGGCTGCATTTTCACAGAGACATAGAAATTGTTGGCACATTATACAACTGCTAGCATCAACAGACCTATGAATCTAAGTATGCTCACGATTACGTTCTACATTTTTGCTGTTAACCCTAATGGTCGCAACTCTACAGTATTTTAAAATACGAATTCACATACCTCTGTTTTTTCGTTGCTCACTTGGTGGCACACTGCGTGACAACGTGTTGCCGTTGCCGCTTCTTCCGACAGTACCTGCCATGGATACGAGCACGAAAAAAAACCGTAAGGCACAACTTCTCTTCTAGCGATACTATTGTTACGCTTCGGTTGGGTCACTCTCTCTGGCAGTTACCAGAGTTAGGTTTAAAAGTGTTACGACACGTAACACAACACACAACATTTATCAGAAGGTAAGGTTATAGGGGTCGTCTTGTGCACCTTTAGTTGAGGAATTCAATGACAACACGGGAACTCAGCTTTTGTTTCATTATTGGTCCGTAGGGCAGCAGAAGGAGAGAAGACACATCCGTTGTCCATGAGAAGAAGAGATTGAAATTGAGATTGAGAACCAAGAATGAGGACCAAAAGCAGGATCGCCAGGTGTCTGGAAGAGAAATTTTCACATCCTCACAAACAGAAACAAGCACAAGCATCACCCGTAGCAAACCTAAGCGATGACAACGTTAATCAAAATGAAATACAGCAGCAAGGCAGACTAATCCCAAAAATTTTAAGCAAGCTGGAACTTAAACTTACAAAGGTATGAAATGCAAGTCTTCAAGAAATAGGCCAGGGATCTAGTATTCTTTAATAAGAGAGGTCTATATTTAAGGCTGAAACTGAGCAAAAATTGTATTCAGTGAACATGCAAATCATCTAGACAAGATGATTGAGTTCCAATTAATTTAATTCAATGTACTGAGCAAAGTCATTTGATTTTTAACGTCTGATTTAGAATAAATTAAATCTAGTGAGGGAAATGATTATTTGGCTCATATAATAACTAAAAATTATAAGCACAATTGTTAACAGACAATTTGGCGTCTCGTGCTAAAGGCTGCTCAAGTATGTAAGGCCTAAATATTCAAGCACGAGAATAATTTTCTTAATCTTGAAATATTGCTAAGATACCGGCATAATATGACAACCTAATAAGATCAAAAGTTTGTATAAAACAAATAGAACATCCTAATTAGGGCAAGAATAAAATACATTCTGAACATTGAAAAAAATATAATGGACAACCTACGACAGTTAAAAATAAGGAAACCAAACAAGTGATGATATAGCACATTATGGATATCCTTATCTAGAGGCTGTATCATCTGATGCAAGATATGCCAAGCAGGCCATAATATTATGGCTAATCCATAAAATTTAAGATTTTGAAAACATGACGCGAGGTAAAATTCCTGCAGCACTAAAAACGCTACACTAATATTAAGAGCGAATGCTTTATCAACAATACATGGATGGCAATTTTTAAACAAAAATTCTATACTTCCAAGTAAGCAACACAAAACGAATTAAGGATTAAATATGCCTGTTTTTACAGGGGAATGAAATCAATATTGTTCAAGGCTGAACTAAAGCTTATAAAAATCTCTCTACTTATAAGTATAGAAAGCAATGCAGAGGTAAGTTTGTGATTCAAGACAATTTTCAGTCTGTAGTTAAATCTAGTATCTCAATTTATGGCCTAGCTACACGATTTTCTGCTGATCCTATTTCAATTCAGGCAGTGTAACAGAGAAATTAGCAATAAAGAAAATAGGTTATAAAAGAAGTTTACTGTCTCAATTGAACAGTAAAAGGAAAGTATTTTAAGTGAATACGAGTATATTGTATTAAAGTAGACAGGGCTTACGACAGCAAAATGTAAAAGATATCTATCTATGGATAAACCATTAAAAATCTCAACACCACAGAAGAGTTTTCAAACAGAAAGGGCAGTAGATTAGAAGATTAGATAAGAAATACTCTCAGTACTAGTTAAGACAATAAGTTGCTCTATTAAGTCCTAAGGTACAAGTCCTAAAAACTTGGTCATATCAAGGATCTACCATAGGGCATTTTCACATACACACATCCTACAAAAGCAACACAAATGAAATCAAACAATCCTACTCTCACAATATCCTAAAAATATAAGTAAGTTTACTAAAAATATAGTAAGTAAGACTTACTGTAGAACACTTTACTTTAAAGCACTAAAACTTACGTTGTCTCAACATGAGCTAAGTACAAAGTAACGTATGATATTTTGAAACCGCTGGGATTGGCTCCTGAAGGGTAAAGTTGAAAAGAACCATAGCGACAGTTCGGCATAGGACTAAGAATTATTTTTAAGAATACAGCGAATTTTTCTGATTAAAAATTTACACGAAACTCACTTAGAGTTACAAAACCCTACTCATAAAGATACAAAGACATTATTGTGAAAAGTACAATTTAATTTGTAACGGGATTAATTAACACAATTAAATTATTGAAGCATGAGCAGTGATGGTAAAGCTACACTATCCCTATGCTAGGGTTATTAACTGAATCTTCTTGGCTTAAGATTATACGGGAACAGTTCTCTACGACAACGAATACTTCCAACACAACAAGTACTTCAACGCACAACCAGTACTACCCCGTGCAACCGAGCCTCCTCTCGTTCGCACCAACGCACGACATCGCAACACTATTGCACTCAACCCACTGCACAGCGTACCCAACTCACACACCTTCGTGGAAGCATAGGTGTCTGTCATTGTGTTGCCAACTACTAATTTATACACTATGCCACAATTTTATTCTTAATATCTTACATTTTTGACTTGGTGGGGACTTGACACTGTTCTAAACGGTAGCACCTGTGTTCCACGGCGACCGTTTGACGGTCGCCGCGGAAATCATCTACACCCACGCCTTAACACATTGACTCCGAAGTGGTACGTATGTGTACCACTTAGGTTAGGTTCTGTAATTTTTTCAGATCCTTCTAGTGACTATGCGTACAAAGTGAAGTTTTACACCAATCAGGCAATCGGAGTCAACGTGTTAAACACCGACGTCGAAGCGCTCTTGCCATCCGTTTTCAGAACGTTGCCATATAGCGGTATACTTGCCATGAGTTTTACATTTTTATACATTTAATCTATTTACCTTAAAGGTTACGTTTCTTATATATTTATTTCTTTATAACCTGACGGCCTGGTCAGGACAAAAACTACAGATTACGAATCGATTATATTCGTGCTGGAAGTAAGGAAAAAACTGATGACTAAGGTCTACATACGTATAAAAACTAAACCTACAACAGACTCGTGCAACCAACATTGGTTGTGCTGAGATAGGTAGCTGGATCGAATTCCCGTTGAGGAACGCTAAATTCCGAAGAAACGCTGACGAGGACAGACAGTATCAGCGTGCCTCCGTGGGTGAAGCTTGGACATCTTATCTATCCCCCGTCCGTCATAAAAATATGTAACATGCAATTTCCTTGATCATACCCACTGAGGGCTTCTCATGCATCTCAATGGAATGTATCTAAATTATGACTGCAAAAATATACTGTATATGATAAATTCTTCAGCGCATTGTCATACATCAGCTATTTATGAAAATAATGCAGAACAGTGTAGTGAATCGCATGGCTCCACTGCAAACAAAAACTACGACGAGGCTAGCTTTCATAGACAAATGAGCAAACAGGACAGGAGAATTGAATCCAGTGACGAGGCTAGGCCTCGTTACGACCAGAAGCACGACATTAACCAATGAGCGGTCACGCTCAGGTAGGAAAGCCCAGCCAACCGCCCTATACATATAACGAGGCTGCAACGCTCTTCGTCACTGACTCTCTACCAAGAGCTTCCAAAGCTTCTCTACCTGCAGAAATCAACACACAGCCAACAGCAGAGCAAAGGAAGCAGAAACCAGCCATCTTGTCTGCAGACAGGATGGGTTTAAGCAACCTACGCACTATCAAGACGTGCGCCGCAAAGAACGAAGAACTAAATACAAATTGTTAAACTCATCCTGCCTTTAATTGCCTTTTCTCCTATAGGGTTCCTCGACGGTTCCTTACTCCCTCAGCCGCTCACGCCGAGTAAGAGTAGGATAAGAGATATTCAATGCCTGCTCGAAGATAAGAGATGTCTGAGGGTTGGGACTGAAGAGTGATTATGAGAGTGATCACTACAACTGGTGATCCCCAGAGCAATGGCATGACAGTGATGGTACAGGCAGCAGCACGAGTCATCATGCTAAGCGTTCGTACTTCTCTGCATACTAGTACAGAATTTTCAAATCTGCTTCACTTCATTAAACTCCAGCAACATCAGCTTCTTGTCATGTTCATCTCAGTCACAATTTGCTCTTTCGCATCATTGCCTCTTCGTGTGGGAAAACCTACGTGTATTCAGCTCCGGCTCAGATGTTAGCGTAACGATCTGACACCGCGCTCGTTTACACGCACCATACGCGATGTCTACATGGAGCTGCTACTGCTCTTTCAACATACTCTGCCATCTCCCACGCAGAAAACACGGTTGCGTTTACTACGACTTCCTAAATAATGAAGCGGCTTTCTAACTAAAAAAGCAAACAACCAACTAACATCATCGGACACGCGTTACTGGTAGTACCCTAATACTTGAGTCGACGACGCACAATCGTCATGCGGTCAAGACAACGTTTGACTGACGAAGGAGCCCGAAATACAATGTATCATTCGTTATCGTCACACCCAAGAAGGTGAATTTTTATGTCCTTTTCTTTCAAATAACAGCGGAAGGGCATCTTTAGTGAATCGCACGGCTCTACTACGAACGAATACCGCAACCTGGCTAGCTTTTATCGACCAATGAGCAAACAGCACCGAAGAAGTGAATCCAGTGACGAGGCTATGCCCCGTTACGACCAGAAACACGACGTTAACAATGAGCGGTCCCGCTCAGGTGCCAAAGCCCAGACAACCGCCCTATATAACGAGCCTGCAACGTTCTGCGTCACGGAACGAACCCCTATTATCAATGTAAAACCAATACTTTACTCCTTATAGAGACAACCCACACGAACAAACCCCATGGACAGACCCCCACCACTCAATACATGTGCACAGAGCCCTCATTTCTATTCTCCTCCTAGTATCCCTTTCCGTTTCACCCCTATACTTAGGCCCACCCTGTGCCAAACTCTCCCTCAAATCTTCCCTACTGTTTCCGACCTACCTACCTGCGTTACGGACTCTCTACCAAGCGCTTCCAAAGTCAACATCTCCACCAAGAACTCTCATCACCTGCAGAAATCAACACACAGCCAACAGCAGATCAATTAGATGCAGAAACCAGCCAATCTGTCTGCGGACAGGATGAGCTTAAACAACTCACGCACTATCAAGACGTACGCGGCAAAGAACGAACATCTAACATCATATTCAAATGTCTAAATACAAACTGTTAAACTCATCCTGTCTTTTATTGCCTTTCTCCTATAGGGTTCCTCGACAGTTCCTTACTCCCTCAGCCGCTCACGCCCAGTAAGAGTAGGATAAGAGATATTCAATGCCTGCTCGAAGATAAGAGATGTCTGAGGGTTGGGACTGAAGAGTGATTAGGAGAGTGATCACTACAACTGGTGATCCTCGACGGTCCCTTACTCCCTCAGGCGCTCACTCCGAGTAAGACAACATATTGATATTCAATGTCTGCTCGGAGATAAGAGATGTCTGAGGGTTGGGATTGAAGAGTGATTATGAGAGTGATCACTACAGCAGTATAAGAAGGATGTTACGAGGTTGTATTGATATTTGCTTTTAAAATTAAATTAAAAATAGTACCTAATTGAGATTAAAATGATATCTTCTACACTTTTTTCACACTTTTCTCATGTGATTTATAAGCTGAAAAGAGTCGAGAAAATGTTTAGACAATAATAATTGTTAGTCCTGCTTCTTGACATTCAAGTCGCTTTTCAAATGAAGTATAGCTAGTTTCCCGTACGACAGAACAGCACACGCACATTTTAAAGTGGGGCCAAGATTATTACTCTAAAGAAATTATATCATATGGTCTAATAAATACACTCAACTACGAGTATCTTGATTCTTCAATTTGTAAATTTAGTTTAAGAGAGTAGTTTTTACTAAAGTATTTAAATACATTTGAAAACGTATTTGGTATTTAAATATATATGAAAAGGTATTTTGTATTCAAATACATTTAATGTATTTAGTGTCTATCACTGAGTGTATGTTGAACCTCACAACTCAAGTCTACTACAGCTCTAATTATCTATATCGAAATCTAAATCTTGATAATTTGTAACATGTTTTAACTCTCATCCTCATAATTTTTCAGTCTTCCTCTGATGTGTAACTGTTAATTAGCCACGGTACTGTATAATCGGTGTTCTCTTACCTCAGTCTGCTTTGTTCTTCGCTTGGTGAAGCTCCGTGTAACTAACGTGGAGCCGGTACCGCTTACTTTAACCGTGCACGACTGTGCTCAACGCTAACCCAAGAACTGGAAACTGTGACACACAGCTGTCTTCAAGAGACAAATATCCATATCCTAGTGTAATAACTGAATCTACTTAGCCTAATATTTGTAGGAAGAATGGCATCGCTCTATATACCGTTCTTATCATATTGTATATTTTATAATCTTAATTCTAATCTTCTTTCGTTATAATAGCAAATACTGTTTCAATATAAATTAGTAATAATGTCATTTCCGTCACTAGAAATTAGCGTAATTACCATTATGGAAATTTACCGTTGTTTTTTTATGGTTCATAGTTCATTCTCTTGATAACTTAGTGACGCATTTTATTTGAAA
Source organism: Trinorchestia longiramus (assembly GCA_006783055.1). Taxonomy (NCBI): domain Eukaryota; kingdom Metazoa; phylum Arthropoda; class Malacostraca; order Amphipoda; family Talitridae; genus Trinorchestia; species Trinorchestia longiramus. The sequence goes on along the minus strand of VCRD01002890.1, from coordinate 25,220 downwards.
TTAATCACGAGTTCCAGTTGCCAATCAGAACTTAAGACACATTTTGTAGCAACACCAAAATCGTTCTAGCCTCGTCTAGTGACGTCGACCACAATTATCATTGTGGTTTCGTGCATTGGCCGAGACGGTAAGCATTCTATTTTGTGTATTTTTTTAGATTTGTAATTTTTATACTTAAACTTTGAGTTTTGTTATATCCGTGTTCCTTTAGCACCTACTTAGACCTTGCCATTGTCTACTATATTCGTGTCTAATTATACTCGAGCAAGTCAAGTACCATCTACTATTTTTTATTGATAAGGAAAGTGATGATTCTATGCTTGTGCTTTAAATGTAGTTATTTTGATACTGTTCTTAATCCCTGTGCCCATTACCATTTTGAAAGAAAGAATCTCACTAGTCCAGAGCAATTCTATCAATATTGCATCTAGTCTGCAGTGACCTCAGGTGTAAGATGTTTACATCAATATCAATGTAAAATACATATGTGTTTAAGATCTGTCTTGTCAGAATATTATCTAAACTCAATGGTGCCAAAGCGATTTAAATCAGAATGCAGTCGTAGCATTCCTATTCATAAGTGCTTTTAAAACTTGTGCTTATTCTTAGAATTGTCCTTGAAGGTTTTTTCTTGAACTTGTAGATCTCTAGACTTCGAGTCAATAACTGATACTCAGAATACTTGAGTTCATATGGAACATCTTAGGCAGCCATGTCAGAATTTCTAGAAAACCTTTTAGTTGTATGTGATGTTTTTAGTTATTATTTTCTAAGAAGTGCAATTCTCGTACTTGGTAGCATGTTATTATCAGCTTCATTATTCTCATCAGTAATTTATGTATGAGGAGTATGTTGAATGTTTGAATGTTCACCTTGAATGTGTTCGACTTCAGTATGTTTAAGGTTACTGCGTAATGCTGTGATGAATACTCTTGTAACAGAATGCGTTTAGAATCAGCTAGTGGTATAGAACCATTTTCTAGGCGCATTCTCTGGTTCCGGTCCCTTTTCTTGTGCCTGCCGTTGCCATGTAAACATTGGTGTCTGCAGTATAACCAAAACTGTGTTCACTGAAATAAACCTGGTTAGCGTAATCACGCTCCTGTGATTTTTCTAACCTTCTAACAAAGGTTATGGGCCCAGAACACGCTCCAAAGGTAAATCTTCAGTGAAAACAGTAAGTCTCGAAACAAACTGTGGTGACTACAAGGAAGCGTAGAAGTTTGTTGACTTGACACAGTGCAGTAAGTGTGAAGAACATGGCAGACTCTAACAGAATAGAATAGAATAGAATAGAATAAGGCAATAGGAACGAGCCGTTTGGCCCATTCTTGGTTCAATACCGAAGTCCCATGTCAACTCTACTTGCTGGGGGATCCGACTGACCCTGTTGAAGTTTGGAGGATACTTCAGAACACATTCCAGAAGAAATCTTGGGCAAACAAATTCAGGCTGAAGAAAAAGCTGTTCAACATGAAGTTGGAAAATGGT
>VCRD01002890.1:11820-22192 GCA_006783055.1 Trinorchestia longiramus | reverse complement strand
CTTATGCACATGTTCCCAAGGATGAAAGAGAGAAGCTTGACTCAAAGAGCAAGACCTGTGTTCTTTTAGGGTATGGCAGTGGAACCAAAGGATATAGGCTGTATGATTTTAATGCCAAAAGGGTCTTGTTGAGTAGAGATGTAGTATTTAATGAACCTCAGTTTATGTCATTTGAGAAGGAGCCTTCAAAAGAGATTGAGTGTGTTCCTTGGTCCTTCCCTCAAGAAGAAAAACATGAGGATTCAGAAAGAGAGTTGGAGCTCCGTCGTTCAACTAGGAACAGAGCTGCTCCTAATAGATTTGGAGAATGGGTGTGCTTTGCTCAAGATAAATTTGATGTTCCTGCAAATGTAGAAGAAGCACTTCATGGGCCTGAGTCCAAACTGTGGAAAGCAGCTATGGAGGAGGAAATGGCATCCCTGAATACAAACAATGTCTGGTCTCTTGTAGAGTGTCCAAAGAACAAGAAACCAATCAGGTGATAATGGATTTTTAAAAAGAAAACTGGTCCAGATGGAAATGTTTGCTCGTACAAAGCTCGGCTTGTTGCTCAACTGTATGCTCAAAAGTTTGGAGTTGATTATGATGAAACTTTCAGTCCTGTAGTAAGGTTTGAGTCAGTCCGTGCTGTGTTAGCTCTTGCAGCTAAGCACAATTTGCAGCTTCATCATATGGATGCGGCTACTGCATTTCTGAATGGAGAGCTGAGTGAGAAAATTTATTTGACCCAGCCAGAAGGTTTTGTTTCAGAAGGCAATGAAAATCTGGTTTGTAAATTGAGTAAGTCTCTGTATGGACTGAAGCAGTCCCCTAAGTGTTGGAACACAGCTCTTGATGGTCATTTGACGCAATTGGGCTTCAAACAATCCAAAAATGATGCTTGTATTTATACCCGTGTTAGTAATAAGGGATTGTGTATCATTGCTGTGTATGTAGATGATATCATTATAGCATCTGACTGTCTTGATTAGATTAATGAGGTAAAATCGTGCCTCAGTGCTAAGTACAAAATGAAAGATCTTGGTAAACTTAGCTATTTCTTAGGTGTAAGTGTGATGCAGACTAAAAATGAAGTGTTTCTAGAGCAGTCTGCTTATACTAGGTCCCTGTTGTCTAGGTTTGGCATGGATAAAGCAAATTCTGTTGCTACTCCTGTAGATGTTAATGCAGACCTTGTCACAACTTCAGATGAAGTTGAGGAATGTGACGAAGACTTATACCAAAGTGCTGTAGGTAGCCTTTCGTACTAAGGAAATTGATCTCGTGTATTGTTCTTCGAATGATATGCTTGCTGATATATTTACTAAGGGTCTAAGTGCCGAGAAGTTCTCTAGGCTGAGAAGTAAGCTAGGTGTAGTTTTCTTTGAGAAGCACATTCAATGTGAGAAGGAGTGTTGAATGTTTGAATGTTCACCTTGAATGTGTTCGACTTCAGTATGTTTAAGGTTACTGCGTAACGCTGTGATGAATACTCATGTAACAGAATGCGTTTAGAATCAGCTAGTGGAATAGAACCATTTTCTAGGCGCGTTCTCTGGTTCCGGCCCCTTTTCTTGTGCCTACTGTTGCCATGTAAACATTGGAGTCTGTACTATAACCAAAACTGTGTTCACTGAAATAAACCTGGCTAGCGTAATCACGCTCCTGTGATTTTTCTAACCTTCTAACAGAGAACTTATGTAGAAACTAAATGAAAATCTACTTTTTGTAAATATTACTAATTTAGATCTCTTAATATTACAAGGCTCTAAAGTGGCATGCCTTATGTTTAAATGCTAATTTATTTTCTTTTATGTTGTTTATCTGTGTTTGCTCTCACAAATCAATACAAATCTTTGTAATATATGCTTGGGATATAATTTAATCATCCTTGCTAATTTGATATCTTGTAAAATCACTCGTGGCTCAGATGTTCTCGTGTCAATGTAAAAAGTTACTTCTGTATAAATGTAAATGAGCCCCTACCTCATTGTGAAGGAGTGGTTGGATTAGACCAGTGGTTCCCAAACTGGGGGGCGCGCCCCCCAGGGGGGCGTGAGGTCATCTGCTCAAAATTATTTGTTTAATTAGAAGAATAAAGTCATTCAAAGAACAAATATCTGCCATTACATACATGCAAAGTATAATTATAGCAGTTACTCCAACCTGTTTTCTATTAAGCTAGTTCTCTTTATACGTTTTGGACAAGTCAATGATACCAACCACACTGACGCCACTGAGGGACTCGTCACAAACTCCCAACACTCCATCCCGTCAACCTGAGCACATATTCCTCTTGTCCACGGTAGGGATTTATTTCACTCTTCAATTCTGGATCAAATACGTGTATGAATGACATTGTAACCTTGACGATTTGCAAGGGTAGAACGATGCAGAATGGAATGTCTTGTTGATTGTGTGAAATACTCGTTGTGATCGAAAGTGTGAAATGTGAATAATGCGCGGTGAGTTTTGTACACTAGTTTGAATGTATGTGGTGAAGTGTGTGCGTTGATTCCAATATAGGCGGCGAAAAGTGCGTGTGACAAATTAAGTGTACTGTATATGTTGCTGGGTTGATGGTTCAATCCCCATATCTATTCACTTAACAAAACACGCTAATAAAAATCTCAGCCTGCAGAAAGAAGCGAATCTATTATAAAAAAGTGGAAATGATAAAACAAAGTCAAAAAACACGATAACAGACTAAATCACCGCAAACACACAAGCAACTCTCGACACGTAAACAAAACTAAACCACCGTGCGCGCACTACTCTACATCACACCGAAAACGTACCATCATATCACAATTCAGTCATCGCCAAAATCGCTAATATAAGATCCAACAAACAAAGGTACATGAGCACAACTATGCCAAGGTCGACTGTACGCAAAACATCGCTCGTCAAATCAACACATTACATCACAGTATTACTGAGCATTTTCGTGCGTGTAGTTTTACTCCGTTTGCTTCTTCTCGTATTTTCCGCAGTTGTTCTCAATGTCATTATTGTTAAGATATAAGCCATGTTGTGTGCTGAATATTTTTGGTATGTTACAGATTCATGATTTCCAGTTGTATGATCTATGTTATATGAATGTGTGGTGTGATGCATGCCAATACGGTATGTTATATAACTACTTAGTTCCTTGGTGCAGTTTATAAGTTTGTTGCTATTTTCACTTTGCAGAAATGTCTGGGGCAAAGAAAAGAAAGTATTCAGATGAATATATCAAGTATGGCTTCACTGTTATAGAAAGGAATGGATTTCATCTCCCTCAGTGTGTCATATGCCATACAGTCCTCAGTCACGATGCCTCAAGACATGGTCGTCTGGAGCGACAATTGAGCACAAACCACAAAGCATTAAAAGAAAAGCCAAAGGAGTTCTTCACAGCTAAATTGCATGAGCTGAATCGTATGAAGCTGGACTCAATCAGTGTTTTTCATCAAGAAACGTGGAAACAGGTGGAAGCATCTTACGAGCTGCCATTACTTATTGCAGAAGCAAAGAAGCCTCACTCTGTGGGGGAGACTCTTGTAAAACCCTGCCTTTTGAGCGCTGCAAATACTGTGCTTGGGGAAGAAAGCCAAAGAAAGTTATCTAAGATTTCCTTGTCAGATAACACAGTGAAGCGTCGCATTGACGAACTATTAGAAGACATAAAAGAACAAGTTTTGGACAAAATAAAAGCATCTCGCTTCTTTGCAATACAGCGCGATGAAAGTACTGATGTTGCTCACCTCTGCCAGCTGCTTATTTATTCTCGATTCGTGGATCAAGGAACTGTGAAAGAAGAAATTCGTTTCTCAGCAGCACTGGAGACAACAGCAAAGGACATCGATCTTTTTTCAAAGTTTAATGAGTTTTTCCAAAAGCACGGTCTTTCATGGGAAAAATTAGTCAGTGTTTGTACTGATGGTGCCCCATCAATGATTGGATCTCGCTCTGGATTTGTGAAGCTGGTGAAAGAAAAAAATCCTGCTGTAACTGGGACTCACTGTGTTATCCACAGACAATCATTAGCAAGCAAAACTCTGCCTGGTAATCTACGCAGTTCAATGAATTTAGCAATAAAAGTGGCGAAATTTGTAAAGAACAGCTCTTTGAATTCTAGGTTTTCGCAGCTCTTTGCTCAGATTTGGGCACTGATTACAAGACTCTCCTGTTTCACAGCGAAGTCCGCTGGCTTTCCAAGGGAAACATGCTGAGTCGTCTTTACGAGCTCAAAAATGAAGTGGAAATTTTCTTGCAGAAGCAGAAACAAGACAAACTGTATGAAGCATTCAGAGAGGAAGACTTTCAGCACTCACTAGCATACCTTGTGGACTTTTTTTAGGCTATCAACAACCTCAATTTGAAGTTACAAGGAAGAAACACAAACATCATTGCACACTCTGATGTGATCAGAGCTTTCACCGAAAAACTTCATCTTTGGAAACGAAACGTAGAAGTTGGGAACTTTTCATCGTTCTCACATCTGAATGAGCTCTTATCTGAGAAGAAAAACATTGAGCAATATGACCTGACAAAAGAGGTTTTATCACATCTGCATTCCCTTGCTGAGGAATTTATGCACAATTTTCCAGATGTATCAATGGATAATTCTCTTTGGACATTGGTGCAGAATCCATTTAACACTGATGTGGAGTTGTTACTGGAATCACTGCAAGAGGAAGCCATCGATTTGATATGTGACTCCAGCGCGAAAGGGACTTTGAAACAATGAAGTTAGAAGAGTTTTGGGTGAAATATCTCCCCATGTACCCAAAAGTAGGTGAAGAAGCACTTCGTGTGATTCTTCCCTTTTCTTCTACTTATCTTTGTGAAGCAATATTTTCAGCACTTGTTGTTCTGAAAACAAAACAGCGCAACCGATTTGATGTAGAAAATGATTTGCGTTGTGCGCTGTCATCCTTCAATCGTAGAATTTATGATCTTGTGAGGAAGAAGCAGCAGCATCTATCTCACTAAATTAGTTCATAAATTTTGTCTTAGCCTCATGAGTCATTCCAAATATTATATGCCATGTTTTCAAATTATTTTTTCCTAAAATTGCAACTCAATTTTGCCAATTTGCTAATGTTCAAAACTTTTTTTTCGCTCACTTTGAACCTAATGTTTCCTCTTTAGTTACTGGAATGTAGTATTATTTGTTTGAGGGGCTTTCATTATTAAAATGTAATACAAACAAATATGTTTTCCTGAACAATGCTAAGAAATAAATGTAAGAATTATTTCATATGAAAAAAGAGGCACTGGGGGCGTGCGGGTCTACTGGAAGCAAAAAGGGGGCGTCAGGTTAGATAGTTTGGGAACCACTGGATTAGACCTTGACACTATAATCCTACTGAATGATTTTAACTGATGCTGCCTTCTGCAAGTCAATCATTTCATGGTTAAAGGAGTTGCATTGATGTTCGATGGGGCATACGGATCCTGGATTAGATGCTCAAAATTTTGCCTTGTTCTCAGGCCTTCGGAGAAGACCCGCCCATGCTCAGTACTGCTCAACGCTGCTCAAGATCATCTAAATTATTTAACGTGCAACTTTACTGCAATAAAGCTAATTCACATTCAGGAGTCCTCTCATTTCCCCCATTCAGATCACACAGGCAAAGAAAAAATTAAACAAGAAAAAAACATTACTGTGAAGTTTTGGTAGCTGAAAATCCCACCAGCACCGCCTACCATACCATACATACTCTTAACTTTGCATATTTTACAAGCGCCAATTTCCTCACCGAATAATTCCAACACACAATCAGTCATTCCAACGAACAACCGAGGCTCTAATCGCTCCGACACGAAATACAACGAGGCTAACGTGTTCAACCAACTGCTTAACGAGCCCTACATGCACTCCCTCGAGAAAGCATAGGCGTTTACCATTGGATTGAAAACTACTAATTTGTACATTATGCCAGAGTAACATCTAATATTATTGAACGCTGATGTTAATTCTAGGCTGTGCTTGAAGGAAATAATCGTGCATCTCCAAAAATGTATAGCGTAGCTACCACGTAAAAATTTACAATAGCGTCACCACTGTTAAATCTTACTCGTATTTTGTTTAATTTGGTGTTATCGTGAAGCTTATGCGCCCACTCTATAACATGTCTTTGAAATAATAAGATGATGTGAAAACTTAGAACTTTCTTTGAACAGTTTCTCCACTCTGACAACCGATATTTCATTCCTTTCACTTCATGACGCGTTTAAATTCAGTCTCATATATCGACTTTTTGTGATACGTAACTTCAGATATTATTAATACTATGAATTTCTCCCAAATATTTCACTCTTTTTGACGTATTTAATTACAAAATATAGGCCTAAATTCTATTTTTCGTTTTTACTTCATAGTGAAACCATAAAATTCATGTGTCAATGTTAGCAACTCTTTTATTACAATAAGTAAATGTGAAACCTCAAAACTTCAGTCTACTACTGCTCTAATAAATATATCAAGATCCAAATCTAGATAATTTGTGACATGTTTTAAGTTTTCGCTCTGACTTTTTAATCCTTCTCTGATGTGTATGATCCAATTTTATCAAGTGCAATGAAGTTTTCTGTTGTCTGTGAAAAATTAAATTTCATGAATCATCAGTATCGACACTAAGCAGTGGACTAGTAAATTAAACATTACAACTCAGAATTTCATTCAAGCTCGTGGTCTCAAATTCAAGAGAGACCAAGCTCATAGTATTGGTCAAATCGCTTTACTACTAGGACTTCAAATTAAAACGTTGCAGTATAAGATGTGCCTTGTAATTCACACTTCTAAGTTGTGCCTCAAGAGAATAATCGTTTACATCTCTGCATTTACCGGCTATGGTGATAAGAGGATTTACAACTGTAACGGTACCACCAGCCGTAAAATTTATGCGTTAAGATTTGAAACGCGATTCCTTGTACTGTGGATTTATACTGTATTCTGTGAAATATCGGAATAGAGTTAATTCATTTATTTTTATTTAATGGCCAGATTTGACACTTTCAGACATTTTCATTGGGATTTTTAACGTTAAAGTTTTGTAAATATTTCAAACATTCTTCAAGAATTAAAACAAAATAATCAAAGAAGTTCACAATATGGCACTTAATATTGTGAAAAAACGAAGTAGAAAACACTAAAATTAAAGTACGATCGTGCACGAGCTAAAATCGAAGACATTTGAAATAAATTGTTTTATAGTAAAAAGAACCCTAGTTTTCCTCTCTCATTCGCAATATACTAGGACTCGCTATCCATCATAGTTCCTGTGTAGCATATTTTTCATTAGGAAAAGTTACATTTGCTGCACCATGCATATATAACGTTCATTGCGTGATGTGAATGTTACGTAGACCTGTAAATACCACTGTTATATCATTTACTATGAATAGAATACCTACCTTTTAAAGAGTTTATAATAGGGCACTTTAAAAACCAATGATGTTGCATTTCTTATGTATGAACTTTATTGGAAGTATACTGTTTTGTTTCTCTGACTGAGCTTACTCTAGGCGGGAAAGAAGATTCATAAGCTTCCTATGGTTCCTCTGCGTGGAAAAAGAGTATCTTCTTCAATGACTACGTAAATACAACACTTTATCCTATATATGCGAGTCCTAGCAATGGTATTTTTTTGTGTTTGCAGTATACTTCACTACTTCACGTCAAAGCCTTTCTCACTTTCTCTTCGAGTTTATGGCGTTTTCAAATTTTAAAACCCAATATTGAATGTTTTGTGTATTACCAAAATTAGAATAAACTTTCTTCTTGCGTTGCTTTCTTTCAGTTCTTACTCCGTATCTGACGGGTGGTAGCTCACAGAGCTTCACAGATCAACATGAATAGACCCGACATCGGTAGCCAACCTGCTGCCAGTTTCCTTGTCTTCTGAGGTTCGGAAGAGAACATAGAGTTCTTTCGCAATCTCTGTTGTGAAATTCTCTCTGGAGTGGTAAAATAATAAGTGTAATCAGTGTATCGTGGAGGCTTGTCGTTTATTTTGATACCATTGTGAGTGTAGCTTGTCTGGGGACGAGTACTTAAAGTATGCTCTGATTTCTTGTTGTCTCCTATAATTCAACTTGAAAGCTGAATTGTAAGTCATTTTATTATAGAAGTTCTCTCACCTTTTTTCTTTGCTTCTAGTATAGGGAGGCTTGTTATGTTTTCACCAATGTTATGTTTAGGTGGGAGCCAAACAAATTTTGAGTTGTGGTAATAACAATTTATCAGAAGGTAAGGTTAAGGGAGTCGTCTGGTGCACCTCTAGTTGGGGAATTCAATGACAAGATGGGTACTCAGCTTTTGTTTATTTATCGATCCGTAGGGCAGTTGGTGGACAAAAGAGGGCAGTTAAGGGTGGACAAAAGAGGGTAGTCCACGAGTAAAAGAGATTGAGAACTAGAAGTAATGATCGAGAATATGATCGAAAATATTATCAAGAATATGATCATGAATATGATCATGAATATGATCAGGACTATGATCAGGACTATGATCAAGAATATGATCAAGTGTTAAGATCTAAAAAGCAACGATGAGACTCGAGAGGAGAGAGAAAAGAGATGCTAAAGCATCAATGAGGTAAGAGATGAGAGTGAGAAGATGAGAGCGATGAGAGCAGGACCGCCAGGTGTGTTGTTATCTCCTAAAAGCTACGATCAGACTGACGTCCAGTCAGGGTCCGGATTTGAAATTTTAAAAAAGAACCATAGCGACAGATCTTTACGTATCAAGAATGCTTTTAACAAAATACTGCGAATTTTTATAATTAAAAATTAACAAGAATCTTACTTAAAGTTACAAAAACCTAATCACAAAATACAGGAAATTTATTGTAAAAAGTACGATTTAATTTGTACGCGATTAAATAATACGCATAACTTGAAAATGGAGCATGAGTAGCGATGTAATGCTACTCTATCTCCTTCGTTTCGAGACTGGAAAGTCGGTCTAAAAACTTAGCTAAAGCGCTGAGGACGCGTTACCTTGCGACCACTTCGCGTCGAGCGATCGGGAGGTCTATCAGAGACTTGAACAGGTTTAGGCAAGATTACAGTACGAGTCTGCAAGTTAAGTTTTGACAGGTGAGTAATAGGTGTTGCATTAGTGGAAACAGGTTGTCTCGAGATCACAACTGGCGTATTAGAATGGCAAGAATGAGTGTCTAACGACCGGCCAGAAATAAGTAAAGGATTACAAGGTATGCTGCTAGGGAGCGATGCAGCAAGTTGCGAACCGAATTCAAGTCTATGCACAGGTGGTTTCAACAGAGATTTATCATCGACAGAAAGATCAGTGACATCAGGTGGAGGAAGATTATTTGGTATGAGTGCGTCCGATACAAACGCGGCTTTCAGGCGATCAACAGAGACCGAGTCCTGCTTTCCGTGCTTCTCGATAATAAAGTATTTAGCAGCGCGACTTATGACGAGGAAGGGACCCTCATAAGGGCGCGTAAGAGCAGGCTTCACAGCATCAACGTGAACATACACACATGTGTGTACGTTTCTAACGCCGGGTCTAATTTATCGACAGTCGGTGTTGGACGCGGTGCTACGTATCGAATTTGCGTCATACAGCGTTTTAGGCGGTCACTATACGAGTTTTGATTTTAAAGTGAAAATGACGTAGAGACGTCAGGATTTACTATGTCACCTGGCAACCGCAAGGATTGCCTGTACAACATCTCTGATGTCGTGGCTTTTTGGTCCTGTTTGTAAAGATTACGTAAGCTCAAAAAAACAATAGGGAGATGATCAACCCTGTCTGTACAACTGTTGAGACACTTTAAAGCCGTTTTAAGGTCGCGGTGGACCCGTTCGATCAAGCCATTAGACTGCGGGTGAAAAGCAGTTGTGCTGAAATTTGCATAGCCTAAAAGAGAAGAAACGTCTGCCCAAAGTTTTGATGCGAATTACGCTCCACGATCGTGAGTGATCCTTAAGGGAACACCTAATCTAGCAATCCATGAGTGGACGAACGTACGAGCTACTGTTTCTGCAGTAATATCGGAAATTAGAACAGCCTCTACCAAACACGTGAATCTATCTATCATAGTTAGCAAGTACGAGTAACCACGCGACGTGGGCAAAGGTCCCACCAAATCAAGGTGGACAGAGTCAAATTTATTACCAGTGAAAGCGCAAGCCAGTAAGGCAGCACGATTATGTTTAGTGACCTTACTTGATTGACAATCGTGGCAATGCTGTACAAAATGTTTGACATCTTTACGCATGGAAGGCCAAACGTAACGCTCGGCAATGAGACGCAAGGTTCGGTCGGTATCAGGATGGGACAAGGAATGATAATGTGCTATTGCAGCTCTACGAAGGGTTACAGGTAGATAAGGACGATTAGGACGATCAGCGTCGCAATACACTCCATTGG